>DWAV01000686.1:0-17471 GCA_018231305.1 Noctuana lactifera
TATCGACAGATAACAGTCGTCAATCCTGAGGCCCTTTGAGCAGTTTGACAACATCCGATACAGGTTGGCATCTTCACCACTCCGCATTGGAGCAGCGTGGTGGAGTATGCTCCAGGCCTTCCCCGGTTGTGGGGAGAATCCTGTACCTACCTACCTACCTAGCAGAACAACGTGATTCCTTGGTCCAATTACCTAATTATGAAATCCGCGCGGACGAAGTCGCGTGCAAATGCTAGTAATAAGTATATTAATTATTTCTACCTACTACTGAGAACTTATATAAATTATTCAATGAACTAAAAACATTCTCAAAGGTTGGTAATATTCATACATCCTAATACTTTTCATCTATATCTCTTAAAAGCATTAGTTGTACCTACTGTAGATAAAACATTATAATCAAATAAAAAACACTACAAAAACTTACGAAGGATGGCTCATTTGAATTTCCATGATCAGCTCCCGCGGTATTTCGAAGTAGTCTGGATCCTTCCCATTGGCAGACAAGACTAGAGGAAGAATGTCCCATGCAGTGCGTGGTGGTTTCCAACCCAATTTTAGACAAAGCTGCAACAATCAATAAATACGATACATATATAAAAGTTTTAATATTATTTCGTAATTTTTTGTTTTATATAATACGTACAGTAGATTAAGATCAAGATTTTGAGATGTTTTCTCTTTAACACAACACCCCCAGCTCGCATCAATAAGCCGCCGTTACACTAACACATTTCAGTCCATATCTTGAAAAGTACTAAACTGGTTGTAAATAAACTAATACTATTTCCTAAGTTGAAGTAAATGTAAGCCAATAAAAAAAGAATAGCCACAATCCAATCAATAATTTCGGAGATACATAAAAAATGGAAATTTTGTATAGGTATTTGGTTGTAAGCTCCGACAGATCATGTATGTTGCAACTTCGTTAATTATACTTTTTATTGCAGATTGTTTTACACGTGGTACAATGAACTAAGCTACAAACATTGATTTAAAAGCGTTCCGCTGGCTGACCGGCGGCTGAGCAAACAACAGGTGCACCCGAACTCAGATCCGTCAATACAGATTGATTTATCTGCATGGCGGTAGCCGATATTTCATATTTGAAGGATTGATAGCTTCAAAAAAATGTTTTGTCATATATTGATCATACCAAGTGATAGGAATTGCTCACGCGCATTAATCCTACCTACGATAGTGCACCTAAAGTTGCAGTTAAATAAATACAAAAATAGATTTAAACCAAGCTGAGATAATGTTTAAATTTCAAATCAGTGTTAATGCATTATAGTTTCGCATTTGGCACCTCCATTCTTGAGAAAGGTTTTTTGATATGGCTATATTAGTATAAAAAATTGTATATTGATTTTTATTGGAGCTTAGTCACAAACTTCCATTCGACTCAAGCCGTGGTCTCAGCATGCTACAACACACATCATTATTTATGTTTTACCACTTACCTCAGTAAATTCACAGTGCATAGGGTCACCCATAATAGTGCCATCTGGTTGCTTGTACCCGGCATAGCTAATGAGCTGACTGTTCCATATCCTGTAGTCGTGTTTTCCATCAGTGCGTTGAGGGAACACTGTAATTGCGGACCTGCGGACATAATTCTCTATAAGTATATATAGTGACTAGCTGTGCCCCCCGGTTTCACCCACGTTAAGAATTGCAACGAAACGTTAAATGGACTATCTGACACTAAAAGAATTTTTTAAATCGGTCCAGTAGTTCCTGAGATTAGCGCGTGTTTGCATGTGTATTGTGTCTCATTTAGTTCTAAAGTTTTTAATATTTTTTTCCAATTACTTATTCTTTTTAGTATTTAAAATATACTCATAAAATCACAGACGCCATCTTGTCTGTTAAACATATTAAAATAGCCAATATTGAACTAACCATTTAAGGCCCTTAATAATATTGAATATTCAAATGTACTTGAACATGAGCATTGCAGAAGCACTCCAGATAATCCCTTGAGTTGGATGGATTATTTATGCAACGTACCTCTAACGTGCGAATATGTTCATAATGTTGAAAATATTGACCGCAAGGTTCGTTACAACCTATAGGCACTAATCTATGAAGCTTACTGCAACCAGCTGCAACCAACTGCTGCTATGTTAAAACTAGACAGCTCAACTGTACATATTATAATTATGTTAATAATTATTCGTATAATTGACCAGAAATTTAAAATGTTGGCAAATCGATTTTAAAAAGAAGTAAAAACAAAAACCAGAAAACTAGGTTACGTTAATTTTATACCATTAAGTAAGGAAGATCATAAGCAGCTATATTAATGTAGTTAAACTTTAAATTTAACGAAAAACAATTATTTTGTAAGAAGTGAAAAGTAATTTCTACTTTCTCTGATGAAATTCATAATATAATAGTGTCATAACAAAGACCAGTTTTAAGGTAACCTGACAGTTAACATTTTTGAAGAAAGCTAACCTGATATTTCCCTTGTTCGTACTGTATTTGATGTGGTTGCATAGAGCCTCGAACATGCCGCTAGTGGTTGTAACTTGTCGACAGTCAAACACCTGTGAACAAAAAGTTTGTAAGAGTTTCAATTCATTAGATACCTAATTTCACCGAATATCAAATTGGGTATCAACTTTCAAATTTGTGACATCATCAAAAAATAATTGACAACTTTAAATTAGTAGATTACTGAAACTGTCAAAATCATACATCGAGATATCGAGACGCACTGGCAAGATGTCACTTGACATACGATTACGACTCCATTACGAGACGATTGCCATAACAGACTTGAGTCCCTGTTTTGTTATTTCAGTTACACAATAAGTACCTATTCTTAAAAGTTATAGCTAGCTGCAATATAATTCAGAGCACAAAGATTTATCTCTGAATCCTGAAAGCATTTTATCGTACAATTCTTTGTTTAATTTCCACAGAGACTGAAAAGGTACTATGTTTGTTATTTTCAACACACCCGTTAAACATGTCCACAAACTGCTTATTATTCATAGTTTTAGTTTTATTTTGATTATTATTGGATAATATTAGAAGGAAAATAAGTTGGGTTTACCTATAAAAAGGCATTATTAAACAATAGGTAGGTAACTAATATTATTAATCTCCTTTTTTTATTAAAAACACAAATGTAAAAGCAAATATAGACAATAACAATACAAAAGTACAAAAAAATGGTGCAAAAGGCTAAACTAGAGATTAAAAATGTAGTCGATTCGAGATTCGCTGATGAACTAATTATACTAGAAAATGATTCCATGATCCGCTGGTACTGGATAGGTTACATTTACATTATAAGGAAAGTTTTCGAATAAAGAGAACTATAATTATTTATTGTTTTCGGGGAAATTATAGATAACTATTGCTGACATTTTTTATATTTTATTTTCTGAATGCTGCAGCTTGATAATTTAAACTGAAGGACCTATGTAGGTACAGTTTTATTAAAATGTTAAATATTTTAGTTTTATAATGGTATAGGTACTTATTGTTTATCAGCGATTTCTTCCAAATAACCTCAGATAGAATGTAATAAGCAATAAGAATAAGCAAGTGTGCGAACTGCTTAGCATGCATAGTTTGTTCTGTAAGCAAATTTAGTTCGTGTCACCGACTCCTTGCCATCTTCACGATATAACGAATGGACGCAAATACAGATACAACATGTATTGCTGATTAGAAGCCGGAAATGATGAAAAATTTTTTGAATATGCGACGTTGAAATAACATCATGTTTATCGCGTTTCATGACTACATTATACATTACGAGTATGTACCTAAATTAATATAAGTCGAGTTTCCTACTGCACTAATCCGCATTGGAGCAGAGTGATGGAGTATGCTCCTGTCCTATCCCGGTTTTGGGGAGAGACCTGAGCCCAGCAGTGGGCCATAAAAAGGGTTACAGGCATATCGCGTTTCAAAAATATTTAGGTAGGTACTTATAGTTATCTCTACCTGAGCTTCATCCAGCGAAATAGTCTTTTAATTAATGTTGTTAGATAAAGTTCCCATCACGTGCAATTTTGTAATATTACTTTTATATAAATAAGTACCTACTACAAGAAATTAGCGATTTCAACGAGCCCTTTAAAATGTCGTGTACATTAGCTAATTTATTTTAACCTCTACTCATTCAGGGAGGCTCAAATATTTCGTACAGTCACTTGAGGTTTTAATTTAGAAAATAGATACGCGTCACTGAAAGTGTAAATCACTTCAGAAAATTCACATCACAGCGAGGGACACGGCTCGTACTGAACCAAGCAATCTATTTAAGCTGTGTAATTACTAAATGTAGTCGCGAACATCAGACGGACTTAAAAGTGGTCTTCCTAACGCCGATTTAAGTCTCCCTCATCCTCGAAAGGAAACTGAATGGGAGCAGGAATAAATTACTCGTAATGCCGTTACGCCGTCGCGACTCAATCAAGTGGCGTAATTAGAAAAACATTAAGATTTAGTTCCCTTTCTACGGTAGCTTAATCTACGTTCATTGGTTTGATTGGCGCTAAATCGACGCTAATGTTATAATAGTTAGGGATCGAGCTTCGAAAGTTTCGAACTTGTTGCAGAAATTTTAAAATCGAATAGCATTAAACGAATGGATTTACAATTTGGTAGGCGATAAAAAGCATGAATCGTTTACATTATTATAGAAAGCGATAACTAATATTATTAGATAGTTATGTATATTATAGAATACAGAGTCAAGTCGAGAACATCACATGCCTTTTGAAAACTTTATGGAAATCTCGTAAGATTATTATCAATGTGCGGTGTGGAAAATGTCCGTTGGAATGTGGAAAATGTAAGTTGTAATGATTTTCAGTGTCAATAAAGTTATAATTATATAAAAAGTGAAACAGTTATAACAAGAAGTAAATAACTTGTACTGTGTGACTGGGAATTTTATTTGCATTAACTTACAGTAGGTTTGTGTTATTTGTAAATACTTAATTTCTAAATCAAACCTAAAGTTCAAGGACCTATGTTGTGACATTTGAGTACCCAAAAGTTACATTAAACATGTTATTTGGTTACAGTTGCTGCGTTAACTTCTCGGAGTAAAGCAACTAAACTACTAAAGTTAAACGTTTGTCTAACAGTTACAAATACGTTCATACATGGAGTTTTAATACAAAATAAATATAGGTCTCGCTTGAAAGGCGAATGACTTCGCAAAACTAAGGTTTACAAATGGCCTTTAAGTTTGTAGGCTATTGCAGTTTGGCTAAGTGAAAATTAGTAATTCATAATAGGAAACTTTTCTAAAGGAACTTTTAATTAGAATCCATCCTGTGCTACTAAAAATCTTAAAAAAATTGTAAAGTTTCAAACTTAACAAAAAAGAGTTTAATACCTACTGAAAGTGTTTTTAAATAATAATACAGGAAATAAACTGTCTTTAAAACTATTCATCAATGAGCAGAGCTACTAAAACTTAACCAAAAACTACGAAATAAATTAAAAAAAAACTCTTATTTTCACGTGACAAAATCCATAAAAATTAATAGCAGCTTACAACTTCTACGAACCATTGAAAGTTTTTCCATTATCATGGATGTTATTAACTATTATTAGGTATGGTTAAAACAAGAAACTTTGTAGTGTAACAATATCATTAAGTATAGTAGTATAGTATTTTACAAGTACAATAGTATTTTTGTTCAGAGGGTAAGGCAATCTTAGCTGCTTCAAGAGTTTTTCTTTTTAATTTTGTAAAAATTTTGGAATTAGTCAAAATTAGTTTTTCGATTGGCCAAGGAAGAAGGAGGCAATTATTACATCCTCATAATCAAGATTTATGTCTGAATTATTCCCGTTCAAACCTTGTGAATACCAGGCCACGATAAGTAATATGCTCCCTTGGATTTGTATTTACATGTTAACAAAAACATTTCTTTTATAAAGTAACAACTTTTGTGAATGACGCATTAACAGTCACGTGGTAAGAAACACATGCGTGATTGTTAAGTAAACAATAAGCTCACAAATCAAATATAATAAGTAAATCTAATAAAGTTAGACAAATAATAAATGAGTTACGGATTTTACTAATCATAAATTAAGTTTTAATCGCTTGAAATTAAGGTCTAAATTACATTAATATCTGTTTATTGAAAATAATATTTTATTTTTTTAAATAACATTACGGAATTAAAAAGCTTTGAGTTATCCCGGTATCTATAATCCAAAGTCTCTTTCTCTGTTCCGTTACAGAAGAAAGAGAGAGAGGATAGCTTACACCTATTTTCGTGTGACTCGTATGAGGCCATATAACCAAACTCAATGTGGGATCGGACTATTAAGTCGCTTAAGACTTTTAATAAGCTGTCAAAACGTAAGTGTGGACCTTTAAAGGGATTACAAGCATACTTCGGAAAATAATGGTATTATTATTTATTAGTACCTATATGTAAAATACATTAAGGATAAACCTATATAAGGAAATATATTATTACTTTTATTACAATTACTTTTCCCTGACTGGTATATCCAACGCCACGCGCGTAATTAAATTACTTAATTTTTTAATTTATTAAGTTTTTCCTGGATATTCAATTTGTTTCAGTCCTTCTTAAGCTTGTCATAATAAGCTCTTCAGAGGTTAAAGGGCCTACTTGACCTCTTGACTTTTTACTGTATAGAAAGATGAAATTTGAAATTAATTATGTTTTAAAATCTGATAAATAAATAAAAACAAATTTAAATTTATTAAATTTATTGTTTCCTAGTTATAAATATTTATATGCATATAGTTATTATTTAATGTAACATACTCAAATATAACTATAGCAAATTCTAGCAAGTATTTCCTCGTATCCCGTCTGTCTTGCGTTAATTCCTGTTTTTGCTACCCCATTTCAACAAAGGGCGGTGAACTAGCAAATGGGTTTATTGTTTGTTCTCGTGGTCATTTTTTGTTCCTACGTGTATCTCTTTGGTAGTAACTTGTAAGTGGTAGATATAAGAGCTATTCGCGAATTAATTTGGGACTCTAAGTACGTAACTTAAGTATTATTTATGAAAATGATAGTGAAAGTTACTCATGAAAGTTATAAAATTGTTATTCCAAGTGTGTAAAATAGAGCTATTTTTGGAACAGTCTTTAGAGATGAGACGTTAACACTAATATTGAAAGTTTTTTAATGTAATCTAGTTCACAACCACCCTAAACCCTTATATAGATTACAGGACAAAAACATTCGTAAATAACGTAGCGTCCGTAACGTCGGATTTGACTTTACATTATGAAAATTACTTGAATTGAATGAGAATTACTTAAATAAATGATGAAAAAATAGTGTGTCTACCAGTTGCGAAGGGTTCCTACGTTACCTATGGATTTGATGTTCATTAAATTACCGCATTTTAAGGATGTGTGGATATCAGTGGATGTTTTGTTAAAACAAACCTTACATCATAATCCATCCTTCCGTGTAATTATGTACGTACGCGAGAAGTACAAACCAGATACATCGAGAATGGAGTGTACGCTAAGAAACGCTTCAAATGATGGCCTAATTCAAAGTGGGGGGGGGGGTAAAGGAGTCACTCCAAACTAAGCAAAAGCGCACTTTTGAACTGAGAAGTCTGAATATTATGGTTACCAACAACCGTCGCAGTATCTACGACTCTGAAAACTCAAAATGAAAGTCCTGAGCTACATTGTAATTCGATCTGAAATCGTAATCGCATTTCAAACACAAACAATAGAACGCACAAGTAAACTTTATGTAGAACAACTCATTGTATGAACGAATACGTCGGCTGTTTGCTTTGCATGAAAATTTCTCGTTTGAATACATAAATTAACAAGAGATAAAGGTGAACAAAGTAAGTTCTATTTAATCAACAGAAGCGTGACATAATTAATGTAATCTTCTGTTTAGTCTGTGGTTTATTTGTTTTATTGTTACTATAAATACGTTAAATTACTCATTGTTAAATTGCAACGATCTATGTTATGTCTCGGCCACACTATCCTCTTCGCATTGCTCCTGGCGCTGTCGCGAATATTGCTCGAATATTGTTCTTGTAGCTACACTCCTATTTGCAAGATTCATCGCATTACCGTATTCGTTCGTACCTAATTACCGCTCTTTTGACCCGTGCTAAAAAACATCGACAAGTCGAACGGCTAGTTAACGCAGCCACACTACGAGTAATCTCTACATACTTCCCTCGTTACGCCCCTCGCCACTCGTCGAGTGTGTGGCCGCGGTGTTAGCTTTCAACTTTGTCTTAATTGTATAGACAATGCAGATTGCAGGTATTATTGTCATTTTAGAGATAAATAAATGCACGTGGTTGCAGCGTGACGTGAAGCAAACACAGACGCTTCAGAGCTAAATAACAGATATACAAAGTAGCAAGTCGACTTAGGGAAGTCTCTGAGGGGTAAGGGATTTTTCTCTAAAATTTTATCATCATCGCTAATAAGGATTCAACATCGAAAATTAAAGATTAATATGATAGATTATTAAGAAATGTATCCCACATACCTGGAGTTTTGACCACTGTATTCTTCCAATGCACCGGCTTGCGTTCCTCCAAGCTAGTTTGGCTCCAAAGACCAGTTCAGTGGTAGTCAACTGATATGTACCAGTAGTAGACACTTCTTCCTGCACCGCCTTCCACCGTGCTTCGTGAGCTGGGGTGTTGGCTCTGCGGAAATAGCATTAGCTATGAAAAATAATAATATCTTAATCAATAGTTCCACTAGATAAGAAGAGTTAGTGTATTAGTATCCCATACCTACAAACTTTTTTCACGCTCCCGTTTTTTACCCCCTTTAGGGGTATAATTTCGAAGAATCCTTTGTTATCGGATGCCAACATCATACAGAGAATACCTTCCAATTTAAGTTCAGGTTTAGATCAGCGGTTTAGGCTGTGCATTGATCGGACATTCAGGACAAAGCATTTTATATGTATAATATAGAGGTAACCTAAATACGAGTACCTAAATAATTATATACAAACCTGCGTATAGATGCAAAATATTGGCCGAGGAAGTCCTTGGCGTCGTTGAGGACTTCTTGTGGTTCCCGTGGCACGTCGCCACGGCCAGGTATTGCCATCACACTTCCAAGACATGCCCTTTCGTTGCATAATGTTGGCTGTGAACAAATGAAAACAGAATGTCAAAATTTGGTAGTAAGTAGGTACCTACTGCAACCAAGTAAACATCCATTTAACCTAGACAGTACCGCTACCGCAATCCTATTTGAGCTTGTACAAACAAGAACATTGCTGTTCCGGTGAACTAAGATGGCCGCCTATTTTAAAGACCAGTCATCCGAAAAGAAATAAATAGCTTCATATGGCTTTACGGTAGAAAATTGTGGTGTTGAGTTCTTGGGTACCTACCCCAGACCTAACGTTCTACATTTTCTACATCTCTTTTCAAATTATTTAAATTATGCCCAAATAAATACACAATATTCCATACAACAAAAGTTCACACAGAAATCTACTTAGATATTCAGTACTAGACTAGACAAGATTCTTGTTACAATTTCACTTTTACAATTACCAATTTTACAATTACAAAGAAGCCAAAGAAAGGCAGGTGCCTAATTTTTCCTCAAAACAATAAAATTTTCAACACAAACAGTCACTTAGTTAGAAGTGTTCGAACAATACAGCGAGAAATGAAAGCAGTTTTCTTCGCGAGTGCAAGACTGCCTGCAGCAAACGATAGATACAATTTCACGGTTACAATTCAAGGTCCGGGTTCCTGTGAGTTAATAATAAGCCCAAATGGCTTACAATAGGCACTGCTCAAGTGCTCAAGACTGAGAATGAGGAAAAAAAGGAGCTGGCCGCATGTTCGCGTAACTACAGTAAAAATGAAAATTAAAGGGATGAATCAAAAATTCATTTTTACGATTTTTATGTAACATTTATTCTGGTATATCAAGTGGGTCAAGCCTGTACGCAAATATTTTTTTCCGTAATGTATGATTCATTAATAAAATACGTTGAAAAACAGCAGTTAACCTGGAACCTACACCTTAAGATGCTAAAACGAAACACGTTACACATTGTTCAGGATCGCACGTGGTCGTGGTGCCATGTAGAATGGGACTACCAGGTGTTGATAGTAGAACTACACAAGTATCATAATTTTTACCAAATTTTCATTGGAAGATAGTCCATAAACAAGTTACTGTAGTAGTTCACTTTCTGTAACCTGAACGAGTGTATTGAAAATTTAATAGAGGAACGAAGTGAGCGACTGATTGAATTGCAGCTCCAGATAGATTTGAATTCAGTTAGCTCGGAAAAGAGTGTATTTGTCCTGCTTTAGCTGCTATAAATAAATTGTACACTGTGAAGTTTTAAAATGGTTTACGTTGCTTATTTCTCTTATACACAATTCTCATACAATTTCTTTATTTCTTGGCCTTTTCGAGGCGTTTTAGTTAGGTGTAGTTTACTTACTTCATCTATCTATACTAATAAATAAAGCTGAAGAGTTTGTTTGTTTGAACGCGATAATCTCAGGAACTACTGGACCGATTTGAAATTTTTTTTTTTGTATATGATAGCTACATTCATGAGGAAGGTTATAGGCTATCAAGCATTACGTTATTATTCTTAACGCGTGTAAAACCGCGTGGCACAGCTAGTCTGAGATAAATCACAAAGGACACCTATGTACTCGTAGGTGCATTTACTAAACTATTCTTATATTATTATTCTACTAAAAGTATCTATACTAAAAGTAAACTTTGTAGTGCCCCTGATGCACTCAGGTGGATTAGGCGTAATTACACATAGAAAAAGTCGTTTCCTAGAAGCGTTTTTTCCATACTGCATGAGTGAGGGCAGTGAGTCACTGTATTTTCTTCCGAATTATATCGTCATTCGGAAGAAAATACTTCGTGCTAACACACATTTATTAAAAACGCCTATTACATTGCAAATTTACATCAGAATAAAAAAAGTAATCATTTATTTAATGTATTTAAACGTAATAGTAACTATACGACCGAAACGCTTCTATCTCTACATACTAAAATCAGTTACAGTGACGAGATATTACTCGTATGTATTAACGTGATAACGTGTTTACAAAGCTGAAGCTAGTGATCGCTGAGATGCATAAATCACTGGAGATGGTATTTATACCAGTATACATATTATAAACAATGTTCTAGGTATCTGACAAATGCGCCTGAATAATTTAAATAATTTAGTAGATTCCTACTATACAATTCGACATGTATGTCCAAGATTTTAACTTATTTTATCAATTATCTTTGTACCTAATAACAGAAAAATTAGAAGTGCGGGGACCCGGAGCACTAACCCAAACTCACGGTAAACCAAAATTCATTAATACTCCTTCGCAATCCTCGGTACCTTTATTATAATAAGAATCTTCTTACTAAGACCCGACTACAAAGTGTAATCACTCTACAACTAAGCGTATCCATTTTGTTTGAATATGTGGTGTTTGCAGAGCGTGTGCTCTGTGCACTGTAAATATTACTTAAACCATAACTAGAGTAATAATGGCACTAAATTGTAGTTTAAGTATATGTAATACCTCCTAGCCATCGCCATATTAATTTATGGAAATTACTTAAGAGTGGGCAAATCCTTGATAAGTATTGCGCGTGTCTAAAACTTAAGGTTATTTAAAATTTGGTCCGTTTAAATAATTTAGATCGAATTTGTCGATAAAAATTTTTCTTATTAAAACTTTATAAAGAACAAATGGGTTTAAAAGTTGAACTTAATGCTATATAAGCATTCGAAGCAGTGAAAACATCGGATTGTGAATTACTATTGCATACTTAACACAATAATAACGAGGGAGAATTACAGATGTTAGGAATAAAAAAGTAAAGATAGATTATATTATGTTGATAGATAAGAGAGAAAATAAAGGATACAAATGAATAAATAAGACAGGGCTGTTAAAATATTCAACAAAAACGAACAATATTTTGAAAAGCCTTTCGGAAACCGTCGATTAGTCTGTTTAATTACACAATGAATAGGTACTCGTATTAGTCAAAACTTTGTAATGAACCCAAAAGTTCCAATTCGATTTCTATAGTAATTTATCATCTCAAACAGACGGGTTACAGCGAACAGAGATATTCAAAGGTCAAATAAAGCTTTTCCCTTGCATCATTATATCAGATACATCAAGGAAACAGCACATTAAAAGTTAAGATTGTGTTATTGTTAGTTAAATAATTATCGGTTGCATTTAGGTAGATAGATAGATAGAATTATTTATTTCACACTTTGAAAAAAATTTACATACACAACATAATAAAATCAACAAGCAACAAACAAGAAACAAAAGAAAATGTCCAATATAAATAATAGACCTCATTCCAATTGCTTGCACATGCAATGTGGAATAGGGCGCATCGGAATTTATTGAGATATTTTGTGATTTTGCTTTAAATTTACCTGTTTTTCTAACGAAACACAAGCTTCAAAATTACGACTCACCTCTCTAGGACAAGTTGTGTCATACAGGCGATCGTACAAATATTCCCTAGATTCGATATTCTTGAGCACTTTCGGCCTCACAACTTTACGCGGTTGCTTCTTATCAAGTTTCAGGATCTGAATCTTATTCACTTGGCCATTGACTTTTGATTTATCGCTTGTATCCTGGTCTCCGGCTATCTGAAGCTCAGAGAAAGCGAGATGGTCGATTGGGCACGACTTTCCTTCATCCTGGACAGCTAATACTTCGATAAGATCTCCGTTATTAACAGCAATGGCCTTTAGTGAACTGTCGATAATGGTTTCGGAATTTTGTATAACCCCCGGGGCCATCTTGCTCTTTGAATTTTGTGTTTTTGCTCTTATTATAATAATTTATATTTAGTGTATAATGAGGCACAGACGCAAACGCGGGCGCACTAACCGTCCGTAGGTGTTGTCAACGTATTTATAATAGTTCCATCATTATGTAGCGAACACCGGTGCCAGTTTGCTTTGGATATTTGCAAACAAAAGTATCTTTCGGCTTGCTAAGTCTGACAAGGCGTGCTGATAAAGATTTAGTGGCCGCATTTGTTATTGTTATGTACTTTTTTACCTATTTGCGTAGTCTTTGGTTAAGTTTCAATAAAATAAAATGCATGATTAAAAATGATTTATCTAGTAAGATGGTAATGAATCAGTGATTCTTAATTCGCCAACAATCGCTAATTGCCTACATACGAGTATAATTAGCGGTAAATGTAAGTTTTTATCCCATTATTAAAATTTATTTTTTATTTTAAGACAGCGGTTTCGACCCATTATTTTATATTTAGTTTTTATTATCAATTTATTTTTTCACTTATTTACATTATAATTTTTAATTTGTTTTTAAAATTAATTGTTTTTTTGAAATCCTTATTTACATTACCGTTCATTCGTTACTCACGATTTTAACTAAACGTAACAAAAGATGGCCAGGCAACAATATATTGAGATGATACTTAGATTGATAACATATAAAAAAGAATTTTTAGATGGGCCTTTAAAGCACTGCCTCTAGAGCCTACGCAGTAAGCTATTACGAGCAAGCCCCCACTCTATCAATCCCTCAGATAAGCTTATTAATATGTTAAGACAGACTTAATTGTTTATAATCTGGGGGCACGGGAGTGCCCCACCATTAGTATTACTCAACATGTTATATGTTTGAAGAAATGCATCCATGATTAAGGGCACGTATACATTTACTTCTAGGGACCAGAGGAAAGTCCAACGTACCTATGCAGCAGTATTAGACACAACTTCCTGTTATTATTTTATTTCCTTTAAATACTTAATATCGTTTTCCGTGTGTTTACGGAATACTTTTTATAAGGATCTTTTTAACCAATTGCATGTATATGCTTTATCACGTCACAACAATCAGCCAATCGCAATTGAGTCACGTATGCCGTTTTGGGCTTATATGACAGGTACTTCCCTCTAATTGTCTCT
This sequence comes from Noctuana lactifera, assembly GCA_018231305.1. NCBI lineage: Eukaryota > Metazoa > Arthropoda > Insecta > Lepidoptera > Hesperiidae > Noctuana > Noctuana lactifera. The sequence continues at coordinate 13,977 of DWAV01000686.1, forward strand.
TTTTCCATGAACGCATCCAATATGAATTTAGATAGGGCTACAGTGCTCTCTGTGATGCTATATCGATGACAATGGGTTGCAGAGACCTCTTAATGCAAACTTTATTAAAGCTTAAACATAAACATATTGGTATAAAAGCCGCCTTTTATACCTTTGCAACCTTTAAGCAAAGCTGAGAAAAGGACGAATTTTTTCCTATAAAGTGAATAACAATAATACTAATATTATAAAGGCGAAAGTAACTCTGTCTGTCTGTCTGTGACGTCATCACAGCCAAACCGCTGAACCAATTGTAATGAAATTTCATATATATAAGTATAGAGATATTCGAGGGTTTAGGAATGCACTTTTTTCTCCCATTTTTAAAGTTTTTCCAGGATTTTCCCATTTTTTATTAATCTTTAGACCCGATTTTGAAGTCCACTCGGACGAAGTCGCGGGCATAAACTAGTTTTTCGTAACAAGTCTTCTAGCAATCGAAAACGTCTATACTTTTATCTTCCACACACGCATGCGTTACATGCATCACTCACACATCAACCTCGTTAGCCCTCTCCATGTTTAGACATTGTTTTCAGGCAAACATTTGCATGGCAAATAAATATCTTTTGAACAGCAACTGATTATACTTATTAACTTTATCGGTTGTGCAAACTTTCATCGCGTGGTTAAAAGTCATGTGGTTGATTAATAATATTTGTTCAAAGTCATGCATTTGGTCTCAAGCAATGACAGTTGAGGCATACCTAATGTTTGTACATGATTTCATTCAGGATGAAGCCCGTTCTACATACGCCTGTAGCATGTATTTCTTTGTCATGACAGTATCATATTACAAACTTGTCGCGTACATCCTTAAATTTAAGACTTGCGTGGTTTTCTCATGGATGCCGTTCTCAAAACTGGACCAAATTAAAATGGGTGCAAACGGGAAGCATCAGCTTTCGATTAAAAATAGAATCATCCAACTAGGTTCACCCAGTCGAAAGTTATGAGGCAAGAAACATAAAAAAAATTGGGTCGAATTGAGAATCTCCTCCTTTTTTTTGAAGTCGGTTGCAAAAGAAAAGAAAGAAAGCTGTCGAAGTTCGACCGATAATATTAGAATGAAATTGTTGTTTCGCTCCCAAATATTAAATGAATCTATGTCTATAAACTAAATATGGTATGTAAAATTCTTTTCGTATTGTGATAAATCTAATATTATTCAATCGATAGATTTAATATCGTTAATCTATCCAGATACCTAACACATTTTCTGAACTTTATTATTTGCGGTATACGGGATGGGCCAAGCACCCATAATTAAGCCACTGCGACTAGAGTTGATCTATTTTACTCCACATAGAATTTATTTAGCAGATTACTCTTAATACTCTTTGTATTCTAAGCCTTATTAACAAATAATCTATTCAGCGAGGAATCCATTACCTAAATTTAATAATCTTTAAAATGAGCGCCATAGAAGAACAAAAGACAATTACTTAATGCTTAATTGTAAGCTTATTAAACAAGAAAATTCATAGACTTTATTTGTATCGTTCAGAAAACTTCTAAAACGAAATTTTGTTTCCAACAAATAAAAGCAAAAGCCTATTGTTAAACAACTCTTTGGCAAAATTAACAATAAAATGTTAGTTTACTTTTGAAATTTTGTTGGAATAACTGTTGTTAAGTGGTTACTTGGTTTTTAAAGTGAAACTTTGTAGACGGCGATTGGATAATTGGACGAGAATTGAAAGTGAAATTTCAAAGTCATGTTAAATAAAAAATAATTAAATTTTTTTATATAAAAGAAAATATAGACATTAAGTATACGAACATTAGATAAAAACAAACGATTTTTTTTTGTTGGGCTAAGAAGATAAATCTCCCTTTTTTGTCCATTACTCATTCACTCAGATCATCAGCACATCATAATAAACTGAAACCATTGAGGCACAAGTGGCTAGCCGCAATCATGTCTATCGAGTGATATCTCGTCAAAGCGCTGCCGCTACTCGATGGATATTAATAAAAAAGTTAATCGTGTGTAAAGCCGACGCACCACAGGAGGCACCATAGACCTAAGAATCGTATCGAAATAGACATGCAAATATATTCCTCCTGTGATCATATAGAAGGCTACATACGTTAGCAAGCTATACTCGTAAAATATAGAACTGATTCGAGCGGACCAGCAGAGTTGCAACCGTCTCATTGCGCTATTAACTTACACTACTAAAAAATAATGGCTGTCAAAAAAAGCTTTTACTTAATTTACTTTTGCTTTATTTATTTTCTATCTTTAGTTTTCTTTATTTATAGTCTATCGTAAAGATATAGAGTATAATGAAAAATAACTATCCAAAACAGATTAAATAGTTGACCGTATATGTTTTTATCCGTTTGAGGGGCGACTGCCAGTATAAATTTCATACCGAAGTGGCTCTTTATTACGTTATCGTCAAAAATACTTGCGAAAAAGTTGTAAATTTTCATTTTCCGTACATAATTACATTCCGATTGTGTGAAGCACGCTCCTGGCGTGCTTGAAACCGACGGTCCCCAACGAAAAATTAATATAAGTTGGAAGTGTTCGGCCGTCACAATTATTCGTTCATCGCGTTAACCATTTATACAAACTCTTCTCTTATGATGTACACTTTACCCTTTATAAAGTATTAGATATTACGGAGTAAGTAAAGGTTACTGATTCTTAAGACTAGTTACTAGTCGATCTTTTAGATGATCGATACATTTATCTAAGTATGAATTTTATATAGTACTAATAATAACGCTTCAAACTCATCCCCACACTTGGCGCGTAATCAGTATCAAAGTGATTCTTTCATAATACAAAGATACACATTAAAATATTTATTCTATTTAAACTTCACAAATATGTGTATGACGTTTTTTACTATCACATCTCTAATTTTTCATAGCAATCTTTAAGGCTTATGTTTCCTGGATAATATTTTGTAGTATATTTAATTATTACAGTAGTAATTCATTAATGCCATACTATTAATTATGAGGGGATTGGGGCGTAACTCTAAGTCTAACTAATTCGATGTAATGGTTAGTTTTCAAAATAAGCACCTTTTACTACGAACCCTGTGGTGTAATGGTTAGGTACCACGCTAGTCCACCATTCGAAGGGTTCTGGGTTCGATTTCCAGCGGTGCAGAAATTTAAATTATGAGTTTAGATTTCTGCTCCCAGTCTGGGTGTTTGTGTAATTGACTTTGTGCGTGTACATGGCACCCACGACACAGGAAATCCTAGTGTGGGGCTGTGTGAAGCGTTATTTATTTATTCTATTAAAACTAGAATAATCTCATGTAAAATGAAGACATGTCTACGTGCAAATAACTCTTCATCAAAGGTCCACCGCATCGTAATTAATATCTCACAAAGCCTACTCCAAAGGTTCCATCCATCCATCCATCCATCAGCCTTTGGAGGTCCACTGTTGGACATAGGCCTCCCCTAAGTGGCGCCACTCCGTCC
>DWAV01000687.1:0-17469 GCA_018231305.1 Noctuana lactifera
TGAGCGAGTGGTTTACTATAAATTTATTTGTTTTATCACCACTAATAATATTATGATGTCTAAAAGAAAATATAGTACCTACCAAAGATTAAAGATTTAAAAACCCTTTAACTTTTTTGAAAAATTAATTAAGTTAAACAAAATATAGTGCTGCATCACAAAATTTGTAGCTCACATTAGCGTGGGTGTGGTAACAGACTCCTACCGCATGCAGGTAAACACATCTTAAGCTACTATACCTCGACAACAAATAATAATATGGTCAATTACTCATCTTTGGGCTTCATCGTATGTGAAGTGTGAAAACGGCAGTTAAAAAGAGAGTTACGAAACTATAAATGGTAAATTTGATTGACGTTTCAATCAAGTCTGTTCAAACAGATTTCAGTTTTCAGCAAAACTGAAAAACGTTTGTCACGGCAAAATCAGCGAGGAGTCACTTGTTCGCAGACACAACGTAATACGAGTATATTCTGAACTGAATGCCTTTCAATCGAACTGCTATTTTGTACAAGCTATATAATCATTATTGTATCGTATACCTAAGTCTGAAAGTAAAATAATAATTCTTCAACTTGGTATAAGTTGAAGAATTATTATTATTATTATTGTTTAGTCTGGTGAGATTTACATCATTGATTCTGTACTAACTAAAACTACTGTACTGCACTAACTAAAAAGTAATTATATATAAAATATAATTACTATTATCATATTATTGCTATTACAATACTATAATAGTGTGTATGCACATAATGTATGTCATTAATACACAAAGCATATTTATTTATTCATATAACTAAGGACTGTACAAAGTGCAAGTAGCAAACATTTAACTATAAAAATTATTTCAATGATCATACTTTATTACTATAATCATTCCACAAAGTTAATTTCTTAGCACCGAATAATTTTATTACAGTTTCCGTATTTGACCACAACTCTGTAATTACTGGCTCATTGCTAAACGTCGTAACAATAAAGCTAAACCCTACCAATTAACAGTAAATGTTTTTCATAAAACTCCCAAAGAGCGATTTCGACCTTTCTTGATCCTGGATTTTCTCGAGGAAATTGAGCTGTAAGCTGAGACACTCGAGAGGTCGGGATAAAGACTCGCTGCCTATGTACGAGTATCAAATAACTTACTCGTACCAGACCCTCCAATCCGGTAAGACACACAGTGATATTAAACTGTTCGAATTCGTATGTATTTCTAAAGTGATTTTAGGTTCTTGTGTTTGCATACTTAATTGTGTAATGTAAAATTACATAAATATTTAGTTAAATGGTTTTAATTAATTCTATAAATAGTAGATACGATAGTAGTGCAAAGCAAATAAATATTTTCTTGTTATTTTTTATTTTCACTGGGTGGTTGTATAATTGTGTTTCTCCGTGCAAAGTATTCACGACGAGGGAATCTATAAGTTAGAGTTGTTATTTATTTATTTGCAATATCATAAACCGCATTTAACGTAGGTACCATGTCAGATAACATTTAATCATCAATTAAATTGTAAAATACCTAATATCTTTGTGTCGAATGTAAAACAAATTGTAAATACATATTATAAGTACATATTATTATAATGTAGCTTTCAATAGACGATGAAACTGGGTCACGTTTGATAAAGTAATTTAGGTTGGTTTTCCAGTCGAATTAATGATATGTCTACACGCGTTCAATTTTAATTTCCGTGTAAGTAATCATATTCGAAAATAACGTGAGCACCCATTACCGATCAAACGATTGCTGGTACATGGACCATGTTCCGTGACGTCTTTTATAATTTCCAATATGTTTATGTGCCTACGTCGTTATGAAAGTTTTGTTTTAGTAACAAAATATAGTTAGGTACTCATTCTTATCATGAAATTATTACTGCGCTGTTTGTTTCGGATAGTAGCGTGAATTCATCTACCCAACCCAGCAGAAACAGAAGAACATCCCACAAGACTTGCTCCACGGTGAAAACTAACTCTCACTAAACACCACTTGAAGTTGGCTTTGGCCTTGGCTTGACGGTGAGTTATGAGTACAGCGCTGGTACCCCGCGCGACCTGTACCAGTTCTTTCAAACTAGACACAAAGTCCTTCAAAAAACTTAACTATGGTCGTATACTATTTAAAATTACTAGGAAAATACAAAGAAAATTAGTTTTAATAGATACAAAGACTACAACGAGTGATATTCACATTAAAAGAAATTTTAATTTAAGTAACTAATGAAAGAGTCATAGGAAACTCATAAAGTCATTCATCAATGGTTTGCTGACTTGTATTTTCATCCCAGCTGTTGCTTTCCACAGTATTTATGGGCTCCATGTCAAAGTGCCGCGGCTCAACATTGTAAGCGATATTTTATTTGCATATGACAACTATTTGTTACAAAACCGTACTCACATATACCTACATATGTATACACAGCATATAGTATTCACACTATACATAATAAATACAACTTTGTCGATATGATCTATCGTATTTTGTATATTCGAACTTTTTGGTACATAAAAAGACCACCTCTACCAATCCGCATTGGAGCACCGTGGTGGAGAATGCATCAGTCCTTTCTCGGTTGTGGGGAGAGACCCGTGCCCAGAATAGGGACATAATAAGGGAAGGCAAAAATACCACACGTACAATAATGCTAAAAAAGAACAAAGGTTGCGGAAGGAGTAATCGGAAAAGTTTCAAACAATTAAATGTATTAATGAGAGCAGAACGCTCGTCGATATGCAGTTTTACTAAAGGATAAAGTTAAGAGCGGATGCACGTTTATGTAGTTTATACATACTTTATAATACACATCGCCATTCAAACGTGAGATGTATCTCAGTTTAAATTTCCAAAGGGGTTGAAATGGCGCATATTGTAATCGTACGCTCACATGATATTTCTCGATGAGTTTGAACTAGACACTACGTAACAATAGACTACGCTGTACAACATACATTCGTTTTATTTAATGGCTGGATCTGATCTTTGAAAAGCATTCATATAGTTATGCCCGTTTGCCTCTCGAGTATCTGTGTCATTATGACAAATGAAACGTACCTACTCGTAGAATGTAGATAGGTATTATGAGAAATATAAAGTAAAAACACTTTTTAGATTAAAACAGCATCAATGTGTCTGTTACGGAAGTTAGATTAGACAGGAAATAATGAGCTTATGGTTAGCCGTGGACTTATTTATACTAACATAATTTGTGGGTTTTTATCATTTTTATTTATTTTCTTCATTTTTCCCTTCTCCGTAAGTAGGTATCTAAATACCTACGTACGGATAAGTACCTTACCTACCTGTATCTAAAAATAAATACCTACTTACCTTTATTATAGTGCGGCCCGAAAATTTCGGAGTTATTTGTGTATCAAATCCAATGCTACTCTTTAAATTCTTTTCTTATAATAAAGATACAGATACTACTTATCTACATTGATCAGTCTTATGCATTCGCAAAGAAATTCTATTTCGATGGAAATTATTTTGTCTTAATAGGCACAGAAAAACTATTTTCTTACCCCTTCTCGTAATTATTCAAAAGCGAGTAACAATAGGGATGTGGTAGGCATACGACGTAGCTTGAGACAACTCTTATTCAATGACACTCTAAAAGCATTTTAACGTGCTCCCACAATTACTAAGGACCGCTCTCAAACACGGGAAAGTCTTACATAGAAATGTAAAAATGAATGTAAAAAAACACTTGAAAACTCCCGGCGACACATAGTGACAGGGGATTGACACTTATGTGATGACGTCTCAACGACTTCGTTCAGAACTTCATTTCTTTTAATGAAAAACTTTGAATAGCTTTTGAAACTAGCGGTCGTGCTCGTTGTCGTTTTTATTTTAGTCACTCAACTTGAATAACAAATTCACTCTTTTATTTATGTTAACTGACAAAACTAGACACTTTACAGAGAAGAGGATAAAATAAATGAAGGTGGTAATTAAAATCTATGGTATAATTCTACCTTTGTCTAATTATAAGTATGTAAAAATGTAAAATAATATTGGTAAATAATTAATAATATCATGTGAATTCTTATAACTACTAGAGGTTGCTACTACAGGAACGAAATTCGATCGATTTAATAAAATTCAGTGATCTGTAGCTACATCTATTAACTAAATGTGCAACCGCTACAGTTTTTTACCTTTTATCAAATGCATTTGTAACACATATTCTAAAGTTTTTAATAAACGGCGATTCTAACAAATTTATACCTACCTAAAACGTATTTGAAAAATATGCTTTTCCACTTAAAAGCTTAATTTGTCATATAAATGTCAAAGATTAAATATTCGACCATATCCGTTCTTGATAGGTACTGTTACCTTTGTTCGGAAACAGTAGAACCGCTAAAGAGGCACTCATTGGTATCTGACAGCAACTATTCGAACTAAACTGGGGCGTTCAAGTATCGACAGAGAGTTGCTTTTATCGTACTGACTTGCACACACACACTATTTCCTTCATCACTAGCATGAGAACTTTTGTGTGTGTTTATCATCGAGTGACGACGAGAATACTCGTATATTGAGAGCGCTCATTAAAAAACATTCCTATAAGTATAAAATGTGTGAAAGAAAATCAAAATGCTGCGGTTAAATCATTGTTCATTTGTTTTGTTTTAAAGCTGTGCTTCCTAAATCAAGAAGTATACGTAGATATAATAATATGAATGAATATCGTGTGATGATTTTAAAATTTAAGCACAAACGAAATTCAGGGCAAAAATAATTAGCTCCTCAAACAGAGTGAAATGAATGGTAAGGAAATGACATTTGCCTTAATTGAGAGTAGGTCAAATTCAGAAAAAGCGATGTTATGCCAAAATAAATAGGTGCCGTGGTCCGTAGTAGTGAAGTGCGGCCGCAGTAACGCGTTAAATTGAACGACGCCGCGGCAATAAAAGCTAATTGAGTGTGTGTCCATTAGGGGAGAATCGTCACGACGCCCGACGATTGATAAAACCTCTGCGCAACCTAAATAGAAACTAAATTGAAGCCAAACGAAAATAAAAATATTTCCTGCATAATTATTAATGAAGTGCTTCTGTCCTGTAGTCAGGGTAGGATTTTTTAATTGGAAAAATAAACGTTTTAGATTCTCTGAAGCGAAGTGTAGTTCTGGTTTTTTATTATAAGTTGTTAATGATAAATTTATTTTGCGAGTGAAAGTAAATGAGTCTATTTAGTCGACGTGACTATGACTAAATGGGTATTTAATTTAACTTTAGTACCTACATTTATTTTAAATATCTAACTTTTTATATTACTGGTACCTACTGAATGAATTTCTGTAATATCTAAATAGTTGAATGTATGTAATAGTTGAAATGATATCAAAAATGTTTAGTTTTAGAAGTTACAAGTTCATTAGTATGCGACGATCTTGTAAACATGGTGGATTAGTATTATCTGTTGTTTAATGTATTACATGGTAGTACGGTGTTAAGTCTTTCTAAGCTTATTGTCTGGCAGACAATAGGAGTGCGGAGTAAATGACGCTCTTCGTCTGCGGACTGATACCTAAGTCACGCACACTCTCAGCCTTAAGGCTTTATTTTACGCATTAACAACTTGCTTGATGTATGTGTAGTCAATTTTGTACTTCTAGGAAATCTTCAAACGCTTACAAATCTTGAACCCAATCATTTGCTCACGTTAATACTACTTCTACGTACTGTTGGTTAATATTCGGTAGGTATGCTCGATATGTTTAATTATAACTGCGTTTAATTATAAGCCGGTTTCGACGTAGGTACCTATATTATACGTTTATTTATGTGGAAGACTCACGAGAGATATTACTGCCTTTTTTTTGTATTGATCGTAATGGTTTGACGACCGACATACACGTACTAGCTACCTATATGAGACAAAAAAATAAAGACAAAATTATTTATTTGCACAAATATCGGTAATTACAAAGTTGTTATAATAATCGTGTCTGTAGTTTAGACTATATGTACCTGAAATTAAATCTAAAAATTTCAATAATAATAAAGTTAATGATTAAATAAAATCATGTTCGATTAGTTTTAATTATAAAACAAGAAATAGGTAAATAATTTAAAAAATAACAATTGCAAATTACTATTTATTTTATCAATAGAATATAAAATTGTGAATAAAATAATATTAAATGTAGGTGAAACTTTTCAACTATAAATTTTAAAAGAACGTAGTTCGTAAACATTTATAATAAATATTCCGTTTCATACTTACTACTTCCAATGAGACTAGACTCGCGTTGCTTCAATTGAACTCACCTCAAAAATACTCATACAGCGGACGTTATTTTACGCGCACTGAATATTTTTTTGTTTCTTAAAAGAGCGTAGTCTGCAGTCAGATAACATCATATACATTTATTTTAAAACAACTTTTTACCCATAATTTCATACTGATAGAAATTTTTAAAAGATATTTCATAGGCAGGCTAGAAATATTTATTTCCGCTCTAGTTGCTCTGTATAAAATGGAATTGAAATTCTTTTGTAGGTACCTAGTAACTCTCGTACAGAAAGAGAAGGACACTTATGAAATATAACTATATAGACAATTTTATGCCTTACAATATTGCTTGCGTTATTAATGGCATTTACTCGCCACTCAAACAGAATGTTACGAAAAATTACGTCATTATCAACAATCTCTTATCATTACCTTTCAAAATTACAATAATCATCAAGAGATTTAAAATTTCATTTTACGCAATTTTAACCCCTCGTTGAGTTTCCTGTTGCATTAAGTCTAATATCAAAAAAATTTACTGTTATTTAACGTTATAACAAATGGCATGGAATTTTATTTTATTCCTCAATAGCGTTGTGGCCAGTAATAAACGATGTCAGCATAAAACGAAACATACATATTTGCGAGCTCATAAATTGAACTATTGCGGACAACGTGTACACAAATGTTTTATATGTATAATTAACTTTTCAGTGACACGTTTGTAAAAGTAGGTGATGCATTTTCGTGATATTAATATACTCGTAAGTACTGTGTAATAACGTGATTCTTAAATCGTATCGACACTCTGTTTTACAGTCATAAATTACGTACTTATTTATAATCGTCTTTGTGGCCATGAAAACTGTGGCATATTAAGTGATTTGATGGAAAACTGTTCATCCTACAGCTTGTCTTGTACAATTTTATTATACTATGGATCTTAAATAGTTCCAGGGACAATCCTAACGAGACTCACTCTCCAAAACTAGTTAGTTTGTACTTTTCAAGTAATAAGGTCATAAAATTAGGTTCGTTTTCTGGAGAATAGGTGTGAGACAAAATTAAATGGTTTAAACACAGATCTGCTAAAATAAAACTGGGCAAAAACTTTACTAGAGATTAGTAAGCTGCGATCCCATTTACATCATGGGTATTCTTTGGGATATCGCGGTAGAAAAGGCTACGGCCTTTCTTGATTGAAAATGACATTTACAATGTCAATAGAGTTTAATAAAACAGCCATTGTAAGAAAAATAAATATAATTGCGGTTGTTTATCAAAGTGTTTAAAAAAATCTTGTGTGAGTGATTTTATACTAATCATGGAAACATAAGAATAAAGATGAACTAAAATATTACGCCCTAGTTAAGGATGTATAGTATACACAAAATACCTATATTAATTTATGAAAATATTACTAACCGTAATTTTCCACTGGATATTTTGATTACACAGTAGAAACTCGTATCAATATAGAACCGGATTTGTTGAAAAACCCACGTTGTTTGACTTACTTCAGTAAGTTCATTAGGTAGGTACGATCATTTCTGAGTCCGCATTCAAATGAACGCCCAAAAGTTTTATATCATCTAGATAACCCTTTTCTGTGTGTGTTTTTGCAGGAATTTCGTATAAATTCTAATCCAGATCAGGGTTTACGTAATTCTTTTTTATGTCACTTGAGCAATACCAATTTCGTGGAATGTAGCTTATGTGGACAATATATATATTATTATGTCTGTATTCGTAGCATACTTTCTTTGTGAATATATTTATCAAAATATTATGTTACTACTCATCTGTGATGCTGAGTTTAATGAGATTGCCAGATAATTAACAATTTAAAGCATGTATAATTTCAATCAGATGGTGATATATTGTATCGTAAAAAAATTAAGAAGAACGATAGAGTAAGTATAATGCCACCTATAAATAATAATAAGAAAACATTTTGTATAAAACGAGTATACATGTACATGAATCACATTCTTATGAGGGCTTGACAAGTTATTACTATCTCGATTCGGTAGATAAAATGGATTTATCCCTTTCTTATACACCTGTCTCACAACAAGTATGGAACCGATAAGCGAAAACTAATTTATTTAAGATAAATTATAATTCTATAGTGCATTTTAATACTTTTATCTAGTAAGCATTGGATCGTCGTCCATGGTGATTTAAACAACGTAAAGATGTGGCTTGAATTACCAAGGATTAATAAGATTTTATAAAATTGTACTCTTAAGCATCATATATTATTATGTAAGAAACCTCTGCTGAGAAATATTTTTTTTGTAGAAGTAGTGCCCACTTACTGCAAGTAAAAACTACGAGTGAAAATAATGTACATAGGTATTCCAATATTGCGTGATATACTCGTAACATCAGATACTTATGTTGCGTAAATTTTTTCACAGAAATTAAACTCTTTTCCCGTATAAATATAGTAATATAGTTCTTAAAACTTGATCCATCTCCGAATAATCAACATTATTACAAACAACACTATCCATTACGCTTGCCACTACGAGATTTTGGTAAATCTGGGAATAAGGGAAAATGTCGATGACGGTTACACAAATGCCACGGCGTGACAAGGGACCGCCGCGGCAAAAACTGACACACACAATTTTATTATATCATACTATATTTTATCAAAACGGTCGTAGGAGAAATGCTACGTTATATATTCTTATGAAGCCGGCTGTGAGTGTCGGCTGATTTTGTTTTCATGATTGAATTGAATAAGGATAATTCGAGATAGAAATTGTGCCGAGAATTATTAAAATACATACATAATAGCTAGGTATATAATATATTATTATGTTTTTCAAAAAATTTATCCTATTTAGGAAATCTGAAATAATCTGAAATAGAATCACAAAGTCAACTTATATCAATTAAGCGACCGGCATCAGCTTATGACGAATAATTAATAATATTAAATGCAAAGCTTATAATTTATAAAACATTATAATTATAGTATAAAATATTTTAATGTAGTAGGTAATAACGATATCACTAAAAGCCAAAAAACTTCCTTTTTACCGACTTTAATACCGTGCATTAAAACAGGACGTAAAATAAATGTAGCTAGTCTCCACACATAAAATTTTCACGTTAAACTTCAAGACTGTGGCCCATACATTATGCATGCATCCGATGTGTACCTCGTGCATACATGTACGTTCCGACGTAATTGCATACCGGCGCCCACTGCGCCCCTGGTCTAGTAGCCTATCCAGTAACAACCACAGCGGATTACAATCACAAACCCTTGCCTGTATGTGACTAGTCAGACTGGTAACTGAGACTTGTATTGATTTAATATGTAAGATTTAAATATAAACGTCACGTTACGTTAAAGGATGCCTTCAAACATTCGTAAATTCCATGTCTATTCGAACAATTATGTATGTCGTATTGTATTCAATCTTAATATTGACTACGTTCTCATTAGTATTTTTGATATTATCTTACCCTTATTTATTAATAAACTAAATACAAAAATACAGACGCATATTTTTTTATACTTAACAGACGGAGATATTCGTTAGCTAATATTGTTAATATGACTACATACGAGTACATAATATATTATGTAGAACAAAATAGCTACGCGCTACGTACTTATGTAGGTAGTACCTATGTGTCATTAATGTACTAACTACAATATTTAAGGTCTTGTATGTTGATCAGTAAATTTGTGACTCTTGCAATGAGGAAACTTGTGAGCAGTGTTTGATGATGACAGGTGCGGTGCGAGTAATAATGTAATTACGAGCACAAAGCCGTCGAGCTCTCAGTAACAGCCTTCAGCAAACAAACGGAAACAACCTCCAACGGCCGCCGTAAGCCATACGAACAATGATAGAATGAAGTCAGTAAAAATGTGGAGTTGTAACAACGTAACACTTACTCACTCCAAAGGCATTTTGTAATTAAAAAATATTTTTAATTAGAAAATGCATACTATATTTCGTTTGCATCTTACTTTAATGTACACTACGTTATATTTTTGTTGTTACTTAGTGGCCAGATCCTGATATGAATGATATTTCTATCGTATCATTTTCGGTCGTTCATCATCATCGTAGCATTTTAACGTTACATATCATTATTATAAATTATGTTCCAATGTTTTTTATATTTTCGTTCGACATGTATTATGCTTGATGTTGTTATTAACCGTAGGTATTAATATAGTAGCTATACTTACGAATTGCTACAAGTATATTAGACGTATTATAATACAGAGGTACTCGTACCTAATATACGGCACGCAGAGGTAATTTGCGGTTGGCTTCCGCTGTCGCCGCCTGTAGCACTGGCACTGCGGGAAGTAAGCGTCTCTAGTGACATTCTCTTTAAACAAATTCATTTTTGTATTTTCACGAAACACAAGAAAATGTAATTTTACACAAAGTGAGAGAATTTTACGAAAACTTGAAAGATACTTTTAAAAGAATTGCGTCAATCAATTTTTTCTTGTATAAAACGTTTTAACGTTATAAAAGTGTAATGTTCGCGAAAGTTTGGCGCGAGCTGCAAAAAGCTTTTGAATTGATTGTCCAGTGTCAGGAAATTGTTGGGTGTTGGCATTGTTTCTCAGACTCACGGAGTCTATCCAACTTTTCTCATTAGGGCGATCTGTTACGGCACCATCGAAACGCTTACAATATTTCAGGGCGAGTCATAAACAAAAGTTATATCTTTATGAACGGTGCAACTTACAGGAGTACAGTTTATACTTTTAATTATGGAGTTCGTACACTTCTTTATTCGAAAAGTGTACGAGAAGGAGAAGTATTCGTAACTCTACTTGACTTAATTAGACCAATTAAGATACAACGATAAACTTATTTTGCCGAGAGCTTATTGGTGAACTGAATGAAAAAAAAACTTACAAATACTAACAACACATAACTTCTAGAACAAACTGTGTTTACAACGATGTGTAAACATATGTATATCACACATGTAAAATTACACGCTCAAACAAACGAACACATAGTCAATCAAATGAAAATTTCTCTTTTCTTTGAAATCGGATTAATTTCATATAGCATGGACTACGAAAAACATGGACGATTCGACAATGATTATGAAAAATCAATGACATATTAATATTGTAGGTATTATTTAAAAAATTCACCTACGTAGTAAGTAATTCAACCAAGGCAGAGTTATCAATTAGGTATATCTCCGCATTGATATATTGTATTTAGTAGATAATTGTCTTTAATTAAGATGTCAATTGTATACCTACAGAAATACATATAATTAGTATCTAGAGACTAAATTACGTATTATTGTTTGGGGCTGTAAAAGTTAATTGAGCAAAATAAACAAAATAACATTATATATCAATTATTTATATTATATTTTCAGATTTTGAAATTACGAAACTTGTGTGTAACGACTTAAATATAATCTATTTTCAAATCATTACACTCACAATCATAACCAAAAAATTGTTGCAGGTGACCATGGTACACGTATAACCCGCATCTCAATACTACTGATTATATACTTAAATATCACATCAAGAACATTATTACCTTCTCCCTTTACTCTATAGCGCAAAAAACACAAATCTTTTATTATAAATACAATTTTTTCAGAATATCATCATGAAGCTAGCCACGTAAAACAGACAATACACATAAAACAACAGAATAAATGTAACACACAAACTCTGCATGCATCATCATAAATATTTCACACAAAAACGGGAGAGATTTTTACTTAGCCGCATCAAACGTTGGTATGTTTCAAACGTATCTATAAAAACAGTGAAGTGCGTCGAGAAATTCTACAACATACTCACGTAGCTCATTTCCTCGGTAATGGGGTTATATTCCGCGGCACAATTTTCAATTTCCTAAACTCTTTCTACATTATATCCGCTCTCGCGTCGAAAGTAAGACCATTTTTGAAGATTTACTTTGCCCCGCTAACGAGCATTTAATACGCACCTTCTACGAGGGATTTATTGCATAGAAAGCGAAAATTGTGATGAAATTTTTTGGGTCTGCCAATCGTAATCTCACTTTGATTTTGATTCAAATGTAAATTTAGCAGACCGTTATATTATATTTGTAGAATCTTAAAATCGCGAGCATTAGGCTGAAATATTCGTAAGAGATGTGATAAATATAGGCTATATTATAATAGTAGATATATTATGTCATCTTAACATTTTGAAAACTGTTAGTTTCTAATTTAACACTAAACAAATTATTTATAAAAAAACTATATGCTCGAACCCTAACTTAACATAATTAGATAATTTAACCTTAGATTACTTTTCAGCATTTGCTTTTTAGAAAATAACACTTTCATTCATAATTTTTTGTCAGTTATAAACTGACGCGGCGGCTCACTTGCCTGTTAGATTGTAATGAACGTTCACAAGTTGATAGTAACGTATAGGTTTATTAAAAAAGTCACTGAGTATGTTTGTCCTTTCGTTTACTATTCTTAGAAACTGATATATAACTTCTTTATTTCAAAATCACAATATTCAAGTTTTCACTTCACTTTTCACTTTACTAGTTAAAACTACCTCAATTATTAAATGTAGGCACGCTTTTATGCAACCACCGGAAAAATGTACGCTCTCAAATGCGCTTCCTAATTTACTTTTAGGTGCCGTCACTTTCCTTTTGTTTGTAGTTACTTTATCATGAACTTTGGTAATCTAAAAGCGCCGGGTGAACCTTTTTAGCTTGTATTCTTTGAACCCGTGTTCATAAAAATGTGAATAATAATTAAGCTTTTAATTCAAAAGCCTTAGCGTGCAATGTTTTAGATCGTATGCAAAAAAAAGTTTTTAAGAAAAGAATTAAACTTTTCGCGTAATCATATTTATAACTTATTTTGATAATTTTTACCTTTCTTTGCTATTTCTACATAAAATCATGTAGATATAGATTAAATCAGAACCATGAATCGATTTATTGCCAATTTCAGAGGAAATGAAGAGACAAGGAAAGCATTTTAAGTAGAAACGCCTCACTTCTAAGAACAAATAGAATCTGTTTGTTTCTCTCTTCGCCGTGTTTATTTATTGAGTATTAGTGATACGTTGAGAGTAGAATTTATTTTTATATTTTTACAACTGTTTATATTGACAAGGAAAACGACATACGGTTGAGTACTCATATAAGTATAATAAAGTCTCTTTGTCATACATAAATGGTAATAAAACATTTCACAAACAAAAATTAAGTTAATTTAATTAAGTTTAATTGAAACTTAATTTTTTTCAATGTAAAATGTGTTAATTTGTTAGTTGACCAATAATTTTAATAAACACCGGAGCTTCAATGATTATTATCTTAATCTAAATCAATTGATATTAAAGAATATTAAAATAAACATAATTCTAATGCCCTCATATAACAATGAGAGAAAAGCACGCGCACACAAACCATTGCACACCATATAAGACAGATCTATAGGATACGCATACTTTTAAAGGACAATTTTTTCTCCATGATGAACTAATAATACTGCGTTGCGACATTTGCAACTGGAAAGGCCAACTCGAAACATTAACATTAAACAATTTAAATGGGTTAATTCGTGGCTTTTCGAATACTTTACGCTGCGCGGTAAACGTACGTACTTATGTTCAGTTAAACTGTACCAGTGTATGCGTTAATTTAATTTATTAGTGATGTAATTTCGTGATTGTATTTTTAACTTTTTGTGTTTTACAGAAAACTTAAAACTTCCGGATGTTGCGCTATTGTCAAAAAACAATATTTCTCGTCTAAAATGCAGTCCATATATTCTCCGAGTGTGGACGGGAGAGACCCGTGCCCAGCAATGGGACATAAAAAGGGTTGAAGACAATAAAATTAATAATTAAGTTAAAGCAAAACAAAATTTATTTTAAAAGGAACTCAACTTAAATTATTTAAAAAATTTAATTTAAACTGTTCCTAAATGTAAAACGTTATAATATACAAGTACTTCGCATATTTTTATAATTACGAGTTTTAAAAGTAGAGGCAAACAAATTTGCTGAAATTGCCGACCTCCACGATGTAATTTACAATATCTATAAAAACTAGATCAAGGAGTGATAGGTCACGCAATAAAAGAACTAATTACAAACAAAAGCTTTGAGATTTACGATAAACTTAGTAGAGGTAGCCATTTTGATAGAGATACCGCCTTACTTTATGAACTTTCAGAGTGCTTTTCATTTTTATCCTAAGATATATATATCTTGGGGAAGTATTTCGATTTTATCGTACCGTAAACAATTTTTGAAACCGCTCCTAGGTTTATGCTACATTTTTATATTGGAAGTATCATATTATTCAAAGCTCGCCTGAGGTTATGGTATTTTAGGTATAAATCGTTAGGTTACAATTAGTTTCACTTTCGAAATTCGTTATCGGCGAATATAAGCGCCGCTGCGCGTTTAGTTTACTGAATAATTGCGAACTTTTTTCGGATCGCAGACCTCGCGAATAGGTAGGTATTGAAAAGATAGTTTAAAATTGTTATAAAATAGTGCATGTACTATTTTAATGTGTGAATTAAGTTATGAATCTTAAAGTTCGTTCATGCCTTCAAAAAGAATTCGAAAAATATTTGGCTACAAACTTTAACTCACAAATATTTTTCTGCAACGGTTTTGTGAAAAATTCTGTCTGAATTGCCAAGCTCTCCTTCGAAATCCGCCCGAAAGTTTTTTTGTATATACCACGACTACTGCAATGAAAGTGGTTTATATTCGTTTAGATTTATTTACTTGTTGCTAAAAACAACATGGATCAACGAACTAAATAATTCATCCTAGATTTAATTCAAAACAAAAATAGTATTAAATTTCGTATAGTATAAATAGAAAAGTTAAAGGTAAATAAAATAGTATAAATAGAAAAGTTATCTGAAAAATTCCATACTCCAACCATGCTTTGAGATAATGCGAAAACTTCAGCTTCTTTTCACTTACCGCCTGTGTCAAGAGTCAGTTTGAAACTTAATGTTTATTTAGGAACTGGTGTGTTACCGAAGTTGCATTGTCATAGAGGTTGTGAAAATAAAGTGGCTATTAAAACTAGGTATATTACAGGCAAGCTTTTCCATCATAAAATTTAGAAATTTAGTGTCATATTATCTTTCATATAATCTTTTGCAGAAATTTAAAGAGTTATTTACGCGTAATAAAGTTCCTATATGTTACTATAGTCATATTAATACAACCAGTAAATAAAACTACATATTTTAAAAGTCTTCTCGTAGAGTAAAGCTAATAAAATTAAAACTACACAAGAAACGAACAGTGACTTACTCGTATTTGTCAACAATGTGCCAGGGCAAGACTTCCAAATAAATTCGTGTAGTCTGTATTAAATTATTTCTTTGCCTTTTTTAGTTTGAAGTCGGTTTTATTTTGTTCTTAAAATAATTTTTATAGCACTTATAAACTACTTTCATGTCAAAACTTCATAGGTTAAGTATTTTTTTTAGTTTGTGAGTATTCTTTCGGTTTTATACATATAAATTTAACTACATGTAGGTATTTTATAATAAACATAAAAAGTTGGCTAGAACACGTCGTAGTAAATCTAGTACCTGGGGCAGAGCGCGTTAAGCGCCAAGCGAACTGTTGGGGCAAGAACGTTTTTACCAAGCTCCGTAATAGCATTAATTTATTGCGCTAATTTATAATGTTTTCCGTAATTATTTTTTTTCAAATTCAACCTAATATAGGCGCTAATAATCTTTTCAATATTACTTTTAGGTGAGAGTAATTGCTTATCCAACACCCAAACTTGGCCATTTTAGTGGGCTATCTGTGCTCTAAACCTTTCACTTGATTGATGATAAGAGTAATTCGATATTTTATACAAGTAAATCACAGTTTCAATATTTTTAATAGTAAAATTTTATAATAAGTTATTTACGAGTAACATACTCGTAAGACCAACGACACAAAATGGCAACAGTATACCATTTACACGATTATTCATACATAGTCAAACAAGAGTTTTATTATAAAGACAAACTGTATGCCCGTGCGATATTTTACTGCGTCGCGTCGTAGTAAATTCTAGTAACTAAGTGGCTAGTCACCTGGGACTGTACGCGCTAAGCGTCGAGCGAGCAATTGGGGCATGTCCGTTTTATCCAAAAGTTTCTTAGTATCTTCAATTATGCAAAAGTATTATGTACTACTAATGATTAAGTTCTACGAAGTCATTTATTTTTACGGCCAAGTCTCACAAATTTGTTTAAGATTACTTACAGCTTTTTGTGTGTATCATCTTTCCATAAAGGGAACTTTAATGGACAAGCTGTAAGCGGAGAATTACACACAGAAAAATCTCAAAAACGTCCTGATTTATGTGATGAAATTTGGAAGGAAGGTAGTTTAGAAGTAGCAGATGTTAGCTTATTACAATTTTTTTAATAATTCTACCTAGTAGAAAGTTATCTGAAAGCATGCAGGAGTTTTCAGTTAAAATAATTCAATTACATTTTTTATTTTTCCATTATTAATCTCAAAATTACTCTTTATTATAAAATTTATCAATTTTGATCATTTTTCACAACGATAAGTAGAAACACTGTTGAAAGTAAAGCATTATATTTTGAAGACAAAATTCCACATCACTGTAACCGCACCCTCAATGAAGATTAAAATTTAATATCGTTTCGTAAGAACTCATCAGTGATTCATTAAACTGCCCTTAACTTAATTACTTTGTGACGTTTTTACATCGTTATTGAATTATTAACTAAGACGGTAACAGAGATGACAGCTTTTCAGAGCTGCCTCCGATTGAATGTAAAAGGAACGCGTCGCAGTAAAGGGGATAGTATATAAATAATAAAATATGTGTTCTATTTATATAGCGGTTTACAGTTCTTTTTACGGTAAGTCATTCTCATCGTCACGTCAATGTGAAGACTGTAGTTCACATAATATGATATTTGTGATATGCATGCTTAGGACACACTTATAACGAATATTGTTCAATAACAACATTTAAACTACATTAACGTGCTATATTTTACGAAATTCGTATACTACGAGTAATTCACACAGAATCACAGAAGTTTGACGTCAACTGTATAACAAATTAGTATAATTTGCAGTTTGAAGTCAACTTTTTAAAACAGACTCGTGTTAATTAAAGTTTGAATTCAACTGTTAAAAATCAGATCTATAATATTTA
>DWAV01000688.1:0-17463 GCA_018231305.1 Noctuana lactifera
CGTACTAGCTGTGCCCCCCGGTTTCACCTGCGTTAAGAATTGCAACGTAAGACTTGATAACCTATAGGCTTCCTCGATAAATGGACTATCTTACAGTAGTTCCTGAGATTAGCGTGTTCAAACAAACAATCGAACAAACAAACTCTTCAGCTTTATATTATTAGTATCTAGTAGATATTAAAAATATTTTTGAAAATTATGCAAAAGTTTGCCATAGGAATTAACGTGCTTATAAGTTCCTAGTTCCCAACTAGGATTTAGGACAGAGTTGGTCACGCTGGCCAAGTGTGGTGAACATACATGGCGCCAGAGAATGTAACTAAAAACAGAGACACGCACGCAGGTATTGTCATGGTGTTTTATTAAGAGCAAGTGCGGGAAGATCAAGTGAATGATATGAATTTTAATAGTCACGCACATAATATTGAAAAATTAGAGTTGCGTGCGGGACCCAAAGCCGCTTGCACGGGAAGCCGAAATTTAATTATATTAATGCTATCTGCGGTATCGATGAATATCTCAATAAATTGCTATTTTCATCGCCGAACCGGAGTCTGATAACACAGTGGTTCTTGCAGTGGTGGTGCATAATACCCAGTTGTTCAAATTGATAGACAATTTACTTATAAAATAGTATTAACACCTAAATCCTTAACCTTGGCAAATAAAGGCTAAATAAATAAATACCAAAGAAATATTTATTATTTTCATAAGATGATTAGTTGGTAGATAGGATTATAAAGATTTTTGCAGTAACAAATAGATGGCTTTGCACCTCAACAATTTGTATTGAAAGCGGGACAGTAAAAGAAAAATGGCAGGCGTCAGTGGACGAGAATTACAATAAATTTACGCTGACAATCTCTGCTGGCTGTCCGGGAGATGGACGCCGAGTGCACTTTGTTTATGATGACCATAAACTATTCCGCTTTCATACCAGTCATGGAAGTTGGTGCAGATGAAACTGAATTATTGTCTAAAAGAACAGAAAGAGTAGTATAGCTTAATATTTCAAGGTATTTTTTCGCATGTTCATTTCGCATATATTGATCATAAAAGGTCTCACGAATCAGTAGCTTGATATACGCTATTTGATTAAAGACTATGGCAATGAAGAAAGAGAGGCATGTTTTACTATAATCTCCTCTCAAATATGAGAAGGGTACCTATAGGTCATATTACAGTGAAAAAAACCGAACATGAAAAAAGTTTTAAGTAACCTCCAGGGTTATAATTTCGGAAAATCCTTTCTTATCGGATGCCTACAACATACAAAGAACAAAACCTCCAAGTTTCAGGTCTCTACGATCAGCGGTTTAGGCTGGAAGTTGATCCGTCAGTCATTCAGGACAAAGGATTTTAAATGTATAAAAGATTAAAACGCCCACCATTACAATGCGCCGTTACTTTATCATTGAGATACAAGCAGTCCCAGTCTACAGTCGTACGCTTCATTGCCAGCGTTATACATAATAGGTCTCATCAGTCCACCGTAACCGAGGAAACCACAGCCATTAGATGAGAGATTGAGAGAGCAACAAACAATAAATATCTTTACTGCCGTTCTTAATAGTCGCCGCTGAAAACAACAACGGTAATCTTATGAAATTCTTCAGGCGAAATTATGAGTATAAATGTACCTCTCTGTCAACCGGGGCAGTAGTTTATTATTAATGACACAGTTACATAAATAAATACCTAAGTAGATTACGGAAACTGTCAAAATCCTCCATTGAGACATATATACGCCTCCATTATGCAAGTAGACTTGAGCACTAGGCGGCGACGTAATGGATTTTTGATGACCAGTAAATAACAAGACCAAAATAGGATTTTCGAAAACACATATCAAAAGTCTCACCGCTCATGTCAAAATTATAATCCCGAGTGTAAAGGACGAGGGTTTAGTCTGAACGAAAACAATTATAAAAGAAAATAAAATTATATTAAAAGAAAAGACATAATATTATATCAAAGGCAAAAATCGATAGTAAAAACCTAGACCCTCAAACTGACAGTGACAATCTTTTTTTCATAATTATACAAAACCTTTTTGTCGCCAACACCGCGCTAGCGCACATTAAACTCCATTCACAATTTCATAACGGACACGTTACCCTACCCTAAGGCTAAGTTTACACAGCATGGCGGTGTGAATTACACCTTGCAATTTCTAGTTTAGCAACCATAAACCGCCACCCGGCAATGCCCATAATCACGATATTCCGCTATAAAATAATGATTTTATGATCATTACTTAGCTACTCAATGAATATTATTTCAGAGCATAAAATGAAATGTTTAAGATCGTGTTAGATTACATGGATTTTAGTTTAAAATGCTATAATTTCTTTTTTTAAATTGGATGGTAATTAATTGCTATTTCTACATTATCGTACCTGAGGTACCATGCTGAAGGTTTCGGATTCAAACCAACGGGTAGACATATACCTACATATAAAGTTTTATAGTTTTTCAAGAGTAGCAATGCATCTAGGGTACCAGGAGAACTGCAGAACTGCCTGTGGTTGAATATTGATGCCTAAACCTGCGTGCGTCTTTTATATATTGAGGTAAAACAAACTGGTAAATTATATTTGATTATCAACCATCCATCTATCCATCAGCTTTTTAACATCCACTGCTGGACACAGGCCTGCCCTAGTTGGACCCACTCCTTCTGGTCCTGGGCCACCACATCAGTCCACCGGGTCGGAGGCCGACCTGTGCATCTTTAGCCGAGACCCGGTGCCCATTCAAGGACTTTCCTTCAACATCAGTGGTCAGTCCTTCCAACGGTGCTGCCTGCCCACTACCACTTCAGCACATTATAAATAAATTCTCTTTATCCGTTCAGCAATTCACGCAGGTAAGAATCTTTCAAGTAAAAATGTTTAATCGCCAACCCTGTTAAATGTAACACATCTTTCCACGCAGAACTAAATAATATTAAGTTGCAAATAATCCCAGATGATCGGAGCGCCAGCAAGTGTCATATCTGGTTACATTCGCGATCGCATGCAACTGATACTGGGCAGCCTCCCATGCGTGAATACGAATACTTAATACATGTACGGTATAAAGATGCTTGCAGAATGGAGGCCAAGCTTTTTTTTATAAATTTAGGTTATGAGAAATCTGAGCAAATATTTAAAAATAGATATGTTGCTTCCTTTATTTTGTGACGCGACGTTATAATGGTTTTCAATTTTTATAGAGTAGTCGGTAGGTTCTTGTTTTAAGTCATTTTTAATCGATTGAATAGATACTACCGTCGTTCAGCGAGATTTAGAGAGCATTTGAGGGATAGGCTTAAACTAGTTTGGCAGTCCAAGAGCATCAACATTATGTATTTTGATACTTTGATTCAGTTAAGTTTCTTGAAATTAAATTATATTTCATTTACAGTTTGTTTAGAATGTTTAGTAGATTTTAAAATAATATAATGTAGCTATATGATCATTTTGGTACATATGATCATATCTTTGTTATTTTATTTCACTTGTAGAACAAAAGAACTACTTTAATTAACTTTTCCGACCTTGTCAAACCACAATGTTTACTCTCACGAGGCACTGAAAGGTTTACGTAGATCAGTATCACATGACGCCTTCTCATGTGGTTGAAACATGAAAATAAACAAAAGGAAAGTCTTTTTAATTACATATATTCCATTCTTTGAAATGTTGTTGCTTTACAAATAACAAACAAAAAAAGAAATAAAATTACAGTCCAATTGATAACTTCCTCTTTTTTTAAGTCGGTTGAGAACAGAGCTTTTCCTTTTTATCGAGCAAAATTATATTTTAAGCTGTTTATAATATAATAGAGAGTAGAGTCTATTGTTTGTTTATATATATTTTTGAGGGCTTACCTATACAGAAAGCCCTCAAAAATATACAATATATATATTCTAATAGCCACATTATACCTAACCGACCACAAGGGCTATTAAATGTACTCACACTTTTATTTACAAAAATACCTCTTCTTTACAAAATAACACATTATGAGTAAATTGTAAAGTACCTACGTGGGATACAGACCCGCATTTTATGGAAACATAAAACCTTCGTGTGGGAACAAATTTATGGTTTCCTAATTGGCATTGCCATAACCGAAACTAGTACATACTCGTAGTTAGAAACACTACTTCCCTAAGTGCAGTCTAAATTATCACTAGTACAGAGTACAGAATAATCGTGGGTGTCTTATATCGGCATCGTCTCAGCACATTGAAAACAGGATTAACAGGAATAAGGTAGGTTTCATGACATAAATGCAATAATTACCTTTAAGTTAGGATTATTCGTTAGGGTATGTGTACACGTGATCGTTAACTTTTGTTTTAGAAATTATCGAAAGCAGCAAAATAATTAAATAATTAATTCATAGTTTATGACCGTTTGACACTTAAACAGTACTACGTCAGAGTAGAGGCATTGTAGTTCACCGGTAATAGGTTCATGGTACAAAGGTTTCTTCCATAAGTTGAACTGTCCTGAACCTGACAGGTTTTGTTTGAGTTCATGGTAGGCCTGCAGATGTCAGAGGGATGTATGCTTACCGTTAGTCAAGCATGCAATGAAAATAAGGCTATTTATCTGACTTTCCTCCGATGCGCCGGCATGTAATTTGTGAGTTTGTGAGAGCTGCGGTTTCCCTGTTACGAGCCCTGAGGGACTGCCTCGCAACGCAACGAATGTTGGTTTCCTCGCCACTTGTAATTTTTATAATAGCAAGTAAGTTTTCTGTAACTTTGGTAAAAGGGGCAAATCCTACAGAATTGTGAGGCCGCATTTCGATCTAGTTATGTACTCGTACCTAAGTTATTGCAATAGATTATATTCTAACATTACTAATTGTCTATTTTTAAACAAGTGAATTTCTGTAATTTTCAAGCAAATGGTACACATTCTTGACCCTATTTTCCTTGTAAATGTATAGGTACCTCACTCTACAAATATACTCACACTTCTATATTAAACTTTTGGTCAAAAACTTCTATAATTTAAAAAAGGGTGATGGATTGTTAAGGATATCTTTACTAGTCGGATGTGTACCCACGTTATTTCCCTTTATAATAACATCAAAAGACAAACCCACCACGCGAAGTAATTTCCATAAAAGATAATCTAAGTTCCAATCTTCACTCATAAATAATCAACAATAATTGGATATTGAAAGGCACAGTGCAAGAAACAAACTGCTCATTTTGCAGCAATCAGCTGCAGGCTAAATTCATGCTTGCAGTGATAAATAGCTAGGAAACTGATCCCATACTTAATTTAACTGCAAAATCAATAAACAGGATATTGGGAGCATCATGAACAAATATTTGCACGTACAGGTCCTTATTAGGTACCTACTAATGCAAAATCGTTTTATTCATTACTAGCTGTGGCACGCGGTTTCACCCGCGTTAAGAATAGTAGCGTAATGCTTGATAGCCTATAACCTTCTTCATGAATGTAGCTATGATATAGAAAAAGAATTTTTCAAATCGGTCCATTAGTTTCGGAGCCTATTCAATACAAACAAACAAATCTTTCCTGTTTATAATATTAGTATAAACAAGGTATATGTGTAAAATTAAATAACTACTGACACTCCTAGCCCCGTATTAGGACACCCCATAAACACATGGGTCATGTCATGGGTGCCATGTACCCTTATAAAGATAAAACGAGAATCTGAATTCATTAGTAAAACTCTACCCAGCTAGAAATCGAACCCGGAACCTCTGAATGGCGGACCGACATGGTACAGTATAAAAAATACCTACTTAAGAAGTGGTTGTAAATTACAATCAAACTAATATAAGACAGAGGTGTAACCATAAGTACATCGGTTTTGAGTCGTTTCGTTACATAGAGACTATACCTACTTTATAATAACATTAGCATCAATTAGTTCATTGTTATAAGTTCAGACTTTTCAAATAAGGCTCTACGGCGCTCGTGATCGACTAACATTCAAGATGGGTAGAGTCGTGACGAGCTTGTGTATTTAATTCAGCCTTAAGTAGGTAGGTACCAGTTGAAAGGGCTGCCTAAATAAGGGTTAATTTTTACTAGAAGTTGAACCATTAAATACTTTTAAAACAACTGTAAACATTATTATGAAACGGTCTTCGTTTGTTTTTTAAATCACCTTATTTATTAAATTAGTGCCTAAAGGGTGAGAAATTATGAACTTAACATAGTTAGGTATTATTTATGACGAAAAAAACATTATATTTAGTAAACACTTAGAAGCTAATAAATTAATGGAAATTAACCTACTCGGTACTGTTAACAGGGAACTGTAGTAGAGACGCAGATAAATGTTAGAAAGTGGAAAAGTTAAGTGGAAAAGTCTAAAAGCTTTCCAATAAAAATATTTGTCTAAAATTAACTAATTTGTGTAATAATAAATCTTCATTTTTAAAAATTAACTAAATATATTATATCACTTACCGAAAAACTCGTAGTGGACGGTTACCGTGGCAACGATACAAAACTTACAAACACCGACAAACCACTTGCACCGCGATAATCACAAATAAAAATTATAGGCACTCGTCCGCAAACACTTTAAAAAAACATCATCAACCCCGAACATTACATTATCTGTGCACTAATTAAAAAAAAAACAAGCGAACGTGACGTTTGATGAAAAAGGAAAAATTTCGAAAATTAAATCGTTCGTAACCAGTCGTGCGACGCCGGCGACTGCCGGAGTCTTCTCACGTATTCGTTCCGATGACCTTCTCTGTCTCTTTCATTATTTGACAAACAGAAAGAGAGACGTGATTTATATTCTTGAAAACCTTGATCGACTGCAACAAAAAGCCCACCTCTTTCCTTTAATTGTGGAGCTTTCATCGGGGCACTGCAAGTGACTTTGTCCCTAACTACTGAAAAATTGCAACGACTGTGCACTTTTTATTTAATTTATGATTATCTACTCCCGATCTTACTTATCTGCTGCTCCTGTTATAATACGCCATATTATTTATTATATGCGAAAGTTTTAAAGATGCATAATCCTATTTACATACTAGTTATGATTTTGTGCTACTCGTAGTTAGGTATAATATTCGCCTATTAAAATATTATTATTGCCTAAAATATTCAGTTTTTAACATAGTTTTGTGTGAATCTGTCTAACATATTAATATATAGATAGATAATAACACCGTAAATTGATAAAAAATTTCGGAAATCATTCACAATGAAAACATACCTACCTATCCTCTTTTAAATTTGCAGTTTCATATTAGATATGAAAATAAATTTAATATATCGAGTTGATATTCTAACGATTAAACTTCGACAATTCGACAACTCGAACAGGTCGATAAAATACAACAATATTTATTGAAACACACCTGAGGCCTCAATTATTTTCATGGCATCTTGCAACAGGAATGCAAATCCGCGATAGATATTCAAGATAAGTGATCCTCCGAACATGTTACGACATGAGCTCTAAAATAAAAAGAGTCGACATTTTGAAACATGCCGCCTCCGTCAGACACAAAGGAACCAGTAACGAGAATAAAGTGGATAAAAAAGCTGTAGTAAGGTAGGTACATACTTAGTAAATACATTCATTTAGAATTTTAGATGAAATTGGAACTGAAATACGGCGATTATTCAGTAACTACCACATTAGGTAAAGCTTTATATTTTTATGAAAATGACTGACAATTTTTGATTTCAATTTTGCAGGAATAAAATAAAATAACGCTTCACACTCACACCCGCACACTAGGCTTTGATTTGTCGTGTGTACCATGGACTCATACACAGACACAAACACCCAGATCAAGAACATTCAACTAAATTCATCATTTCTACCCGCCCGGAATCAAACCCAGGACCCTTCGAATGGCCTGGCATGATAACTACACATGTCGTCGAATAAGCGACCCCGCTATATGGCTAAGAACAGATGATGAAGGAAGACCATCAAATCACCATCAAAATATGATAAAGATGAGACATTAAATTAGTTTCTTTATCAACTGGTGCATTTAATGAAGCGAGGTGACGCTAAGCCGACGAGCGACGACTGAGCGCTCACTGGCACGACGTAAGCTGCTTAGCTTAGCCGTCAGCCAGCAGGATGAACTCATACTCTTCCTTGTTCACAGGAAATTCTTATGGCAATCAATTAATCTTACATATACTTACTTAATTGTTTAATGCACCACACACGTGGCTTCCATCGTCTGCTTTGACCATACAACCCACGACAAAGGGCCTCACACTCATAACCTCACTAGGATTGGTTATGAGTGTAAGGCGTTATTTTAGGTACTTAAGTAGGTACATCAAAAATATTAAAGCTTAAATATTGAACAATGACTGGACACTTTCTTAAATAGCAAGACGTTTGCGGCTAAAGTTACCTAGCAATCATAGTTAAATATCTGACCTTAGTGACATCTTAAAGTAAACACTATATAAGTAGGTACCTAAATGTTCAAATATTTTAACAAAATATTTAGGCGGGAGTAGATTACATCATAACTTACGTTTGAGTCGATGTTGACTTCCGAAGACAACATCGACATCGTTGAAGTAATGTATGCGGTGGGCGCCTGGGCGCAGGTTAATCGGACAAGAAGAATAAAAGGTAACCTAAACTTAAAGGTTATATTATCACAATACACAGTACTAACACATTAAATGATCGTATTACACAAAATCACAGACACCCCACCAAAGTTTACCGAATACGTAATGCACTCGCGCCATTTTTTTACACTTTGCACTTAATCTCTTTTTTGAAAGTTCATTTTACTTCCCGCGTTTTTTGTGTCAGAGCAGGGAAACGTCAAACGCTACACGTCAAATGATACTTATTTTCGTTCTATCTACTCTATGGATTTATCTAAACTCCGACTCCTAGATTTATTACCTATCGTTACCTATAATAAGTATAAAGGTTTAGGCACATACTCCGACATACATATTTTTTTAAATCATTTACGCAGTTTCCTACTAAAATTAATTTTACCATCTAATGCTATGATATGAATGCAAGAAAGATCCAGTCTAGTTTTAAGATAAGACGTGCAAAAGTTATTTTTGTATTTTGCAGCAATCTAAATGGTTTCATTACAAGTATGCCAGTATAAATAAGGCATGTTCCAATAAAAGTCATGTAACGTATACTGATATCGATTCAAATGAACTAGAGCAAGTTTGTAGACGCAGATTGCTGCAAACCCGCTCGTTCATTTACATAGGCAACTTTAGTGAGGGCGTTTTTAGAATTAAAGCATTCGCCGAGTGAGTAATTAAAGCAAATTGTGAAAGCAGGCAAGTGCAGGAGTAGAATTAGAAATAAGACGCAGTTGTATGCTCAACAATAGTTTTTAATTAATGGCGGGCATTCCATCCCAACGCACAAGTTTTATGTCTTGGTACATATTATTATATACCACAAGTAATATATAATTTGTAACTATATAATTCAGATAAATAATTTTACATTTTAATAGAGAATTCCTAATATTATTTATATTTATTGGTAGTAATCTTTAATATCTTAACTAAATAATATGTATTTTACTACCATAAATAAAACTTAATACTCATTACAATTTGTATTAAGCTGTTATTAATATTCATTACATTTATTAGTAAGTATCTTATTTAATAAATTATTATATTAATCAAAGAGTTAAGTTCTTTGATTATTATAATACAATATTAAGATTACAATATTGTAAAAACCGGAAGTTTGTAACTACCATATTTAAAATAGTTTCATAATATTCTATTTATCACTGTTGTGAATAAAATATAATATATTTAACAAGACTATATTTAAAAAGATTTAAAATATAATATATTTTAAAAAGATAACAACATCAATATAATAATATTATGACTTAATATTAGCGCGACACTAAACAGGGATGTGTCATGTAGTTATAAGTTGCGCAACGCATAATGCTGAGAATGGTATCGACATTATAGACCAAATTTTCAATAAAATATTCAGGTAAATTAAAAACAAAATTATATTTATTTTCACTGTCATAAGTATACATTAACAACATTTATGTCAAGTAAGTAATTACCAGCGTTTTTAACTCACTTAGAAAGGTACCATTCGGATTACGGCCATCTACCATCTTACTGCGTACCATAATCGCGTTTTTAGACACTACAGATTGAACTAACATCTTAACACTGTCAGAGCTCTTCATACGGTCACTACATTTTTTAATAACGTTTAACATTTCTTTCTTAGTCAGAAACTTCAACGTTCTTTTTGTTATTAGTCTGAAAACTTCAATATACGCCATCACATCTTCAACGTCCATATCGTCTATATGAGACAATAAAGAGTATGCAATGTTCATGATTTTATATTCAATATCGCTTTTGACTTTAAAATCTGCAAACACATCGACATTTTTGCTGTTAACAGTGTACTTGTCGTAATACTTTTGGAATAAGCTCAAATCCATAGTAATTAACATGTTTTTCAGTAAACAAAACAACGTTCTTACTATATTTTTTTCATCTTTTCGTATTAGCCTAACGATTGAATGTAGCCAAGGCATGAACCCGTGACCTTCAACTAAAATTTCAAATGCTCTAGGAATCAATAAAATAGAATTAAGTGCATTCAAAATCCTCTCCTTTGTTTTCCTGTCACTAATCACCGTCGATTGGTAATCCATTATCATCTTTACGCACATCGTTTTAAAGACTACTTTTACATCTGTCATTGTCTTAGTTCCATCTTTTATTACGTCTAAGATCCATAGCCTTCGGTCGACGAATTCTACGTCGCTATCGTGGAATAGGTTCAGGAAATCTGGAACGACGGTCAAATTCACAAATTGTTTGGCAATGAGGAAGTTGTTAACTGATTTGTACAATGAATCTGATGGCGATGTCGACACCATGAGACCTTTGGCCAAATAGAGCGCACCTATGGCGGGCACTCTAGGATTTATTAATGCTTCACCGGTAGAAGAATCTACAGCCGGTGTTAAGCTTTGACGCAAAGTTGTTATGAAATCCGTTAGCTGCAGCTTATCGTTCCTGTGTCTCCTGGAAAAAGAACAAAGAAAATACTTCATTTATAGCTAAAACAATACCAACAAATTGTAATAATAATAGTTATAAAATTAGATAACTAGCTGGTGCCCGCCACTTCGTCTGTAAAGGATTAGTATTTCGAGCAATTCACGCAATATCTTTATAAATTGTAGCCTATGTGTTATTCTGATGTTTAAGCTATATTACTGTAAAGTTTCATTAAAATCCATTTAGTAGTTTTTACGTGAAAGAGTAACAAACATCCATCCATCTATCCATGCTTACAAACTGTCACGTTTACAATATTAGTAGGATACCCCATACTTTAAAATGTTATGCTCACATTCATATATTTTAGTAAATTATAGATAGGTGCTTATTAAGATAGTGAAGTGCAAAATAATCATAAGTTAACATGAAGAGAGTTAAATATCAAATACATAATTTGAAAGATTAACACTTACGGCTCAGTTTCTAGTAACAAACAAAATCTATGCAGCACGTGATACGCTGCAGCCCTCATTTGCGGACAGTGGGAACTTAGGCCCATTACAGGCACGGACAGTAAGCCAATTCTCATCATTTTGAAGCATGAAGCTACTGATCCAGGAGCTAAGAGATGGCTCATGAGAGGGAACAGGAACAAAGGATCGTATATATCATCATCAGATTCTGTATGCGAAAAGCTCATTATATCAACATTTTTCAACTGATCCATTGCATCTTCACGTTTTGCTTTTAACTCTATTGCTTTTATCATCGCTTCGTTATCATTCGCTGGTTCATTTTTGGAACTGTTTTGAATCTCTTCTAAAATAATCTTAACTAAACTATTTCCAGTTTCTAAGTAAATATTACTGGGCAACTCATAGTCATGTTCCAGCTTTTGATTAACGGGGAATCTTTTCATAGTCTGCTCAATTGTATCCTTTTCAAGTAAATTCATGACTTGGTTTGGTGTTGGGTGGCCCCAAAGTGATGAAGTCCTATTTTTACGCACGGCATAGTAGTTAGCGGCGGAATCGCCGAAAACATAGGGTTTGTAATCATTTAATGGCTGGCCGTTGCTTTCGTAAAAATGTAATATCTTAGTGATAAGCCTGTCGCTCGGACGTTTTGTGGCGTGATATGCGCTCAAATACACTGGTATTTGCTGAGACTTCATGACGGATTTATTTTTCGATACCAAAACGAACAGAAGTTCAAGTAGCCTTGTTTTTATATCAGGACTGTGGTAACTTAACATGACATTTAAAAATTCGGAATGCGATGTAACCATGTCGAATAACATTACAATATCATCACTGTCATCTGGGTAAAAGAGTTTGATGAGCTTGCTTAATAAACATAGCAACAGAGGTCCAGTTGAATTTATTTTCTCCATTGTTCGCACCTTTAAAGCGTCTCTTAACACAACTTTGCAATAGTTTTGCCACACAGAACTCTCGGTAAATTTCGAGAATTCTTCTGTTTGGTTCAAATTAAATCCTGCTACATGTTTGCATAAATGTGCTACATTATAAATATTTAATAATATATCTTCTATAAACTTATCTCCTTTATTTTCCTTTATTCCTATGATTGTTATTTGAAGAAAGTTTGTAAAATAGTTTATCAAATGTTCATTGTTCAACCCTTCATTGAGAGCACAAGTTTTTAAAAATACAGCTTGTAGCAAATGTACGTGACTCGCTTCAGCAACTTCAAATTTATGATTCTTGGCAAACGTTTTCTTACAGTCCTCTATATCCATGCATTCGATAATTAACTTCCTTATAAATTTCCAGGACAATATGTAAATCTGGCCAACTTTATGTGGCTTTTCTAGGAATTTGCATATGTTACTTTTGTATTCATTGTACACCATCAGCAACATTTCTTTATTTTCAGAAAGGAATTTTTTGTGATCAATTAGAGCCATGCCTAGTGGCAGAGTTAATTCTCTTTGACTTAAAATTTCTGGCCTGGATAATTCTTGTTTAAATACATTGCACAACTTGTCATTGTTTTTTAGCAAAGTAAAAGCAAGTTGCGACGTTGTTTTGCGAATATTGCTGGCGCAGAAAAACTGTTTAAACTCTGTTTCAGTTATTAAAACTGCTTGATGAGGTTTATTTTCAAAATGTTGTACAAAAGCAGATTCCAGGCGTGTTAAATTCGATGTCATTTCTTTATTAGTAAGCAATTCAAAATAAAGCTTCAAGGCATTTTTTAAATGCTCTCGAGACAAATCTGAGATTATTGATTTAGAATATTTCTCTATTAACATCCGCAATAATTCTAATACCAGACTAGGCTCTTTATCATCTTTAACACATGATTCTATGCTACTATTGAATATTTCATTTAGAACAAGTATGTCATCTTCCCTAGATAGGCCTATGATTTCTAAAACATTCATAGTGTGTTCATTGTTTACATTTTTTCTTTTATTAATTTTGACAATCGCTTTCATAATTTCACTATAATTTTTCTGTTGATAAGACTCCAAAATTGTATGTTTCTGATTTAAGTTGTCAATAATATCCCCGTTTTCAGTAATAACTTTTAAAATGAATTTTGTTGCTAAGGTATTTGAAAAGCTTTTATTATTGTCTAGTGGAGTGTAAATTTTTAGGAAATGAGAATTTTTTAATACATTTAGTATTATATTCTTGCAAACAGGTAACATGTGATGTTTTCTTCCAAGAGCAATTATACATTCAAAGTAATTTTCTGCTTTCTGTAGGTTTAAATCTGTTAACTGGTTCATGCTTACTAGCCTCACAATACAAAACATTATATATTTTGCCCAAACAAATAATTCAGAGCTATCAAGGCTTTTAGAAAGATTAATTTTATAGGCAATGTTCATTATCATAATATCATTTTCATCACTTGCTAGCTCTAAAAGAGGAAATATGTTTTGTAATGGTTCTACTTCAGTACTAAGTAAAGACTTTGATAGACTTTTTAAAACATCATCTTTACTAAATGTCTCAGGGATTGATACAGCTTGACTAGTCCAGGCGACTACATAGCTTCTTGCATCTAACTTAGAATCACCTATTAACACTTCAGTGAGTTCTGGAGAATAATTATAATGTAATAAATTAATCACATATAGGGACAGGAAATTTTTCAAATGTTCCTTTTTCTCTTTCTGGTTAAGAATAAACTGCATACAGCCAACAATATATGATGATGGTATTTTACTTTCTAAGAAAACACTGTCTCCTGTGCATCTGTTGCTCATTAAATCATTGAAAAGCTTGTCTAAGCTGTCTCTGCTACTTTCGTTAGTGACTTCAAAATTAATCATTTGATTCTTTATATATTCAGCAAGCTCTTTGCTATTAGCCAATGCATATTCTACTGTTTCACCAATCAAAGATATGGGCTCAACCTTAGCATTACGAAGTGTGTATAACATCAAATGAATCTCATCTTCATCTGCTTCAAAAATTCCTGTGTTTTTAAAGAATACAATAAGTGTTTCCTTTGCTTCCAGCCAAGTGCTGTCAGTATCACTGGAGTAAACTTCCAGTAGTATGTGGAACAAATCTTTAAACATTGGATTATTGAGGGATATTATTGTGTTGTCTAGCATTAACCATAAGGAAACTATCTTGAATTTCAAAAGAGCTGTTTGTCCATCTTTTATGGACATTGAATAATCCAATATTTTTTTCATATCCAGATTTCCTTCTAAGGATTCAAAGAAAGCAGGATGTATATAATTGTAGAGTAATAAAAGATCTATAAGAGACAGTAATGACTCTGTGTCTTTTACTTTTGGGAGTCTGTATTCTGTTGTCTCAGATGTTTCTCCTCCATTAATAACATTTTGAATTAATCCAACAATCAACGCAGGTGATGGAACATGCTTAGGTAAAAAGTTGTCCAATTTATTTCTGAGCTCAGTAATATTTTCATTTGACTCTTCATTTTCCAATATTTTAATGTATCCTTTAAGTGTTTGCAACATTTTCACCAGAACTTTTATGCAATACAAAGAAACTGTGACATCCTTTCCTATATTTTCCTGAATATGTTTCAGTAAGGGAACTGGTAAAGTGACAAATCGTATAAAATTTGTAATCTGTATAGTAGTCAGACTAGAAAATCTGGCTGTCATATCCCCAGGTTGCATCGTATCCAAGAGTTGAATAGTAAAATTAGTAGCTTTCTCCCAAATAGGAGAGTGGAGTGGTTGGAAACTCTGCTCAATTACATTGATTATAGCTCTGTGCAAATCTGGACATTTGAACATAATCTGAAGTATAACTTCACATTGCTTTTCATTCTCCCATGGCCGTTTCAAACTGAGCACAGCTTTGTACAAGTTCTGGTTCTTATTAACATCAGATGTTCCCAAAGCTTTGTCAACAAAATACAGACCAAGTCTGTGAGATGTGAAAAGGGTAAGCATTACATCTGAAAGTAGTTCCATGATTTCAGGACGGGAATCACTTCTGAGGTCTGCGTTCATTTCTGGAGGCCCTTTCCACATGAACACTTTAAACAAATTATGTAAAACTTGATGACTAAAGGTCTTAAGTTTTAAAGTTTTTGATATTAAGGTGTTTTCTATAACATTCTTTTTCAGAATATTCAAAAACATAAGAACAGCTTCAGGTTCATCTTGAACTAGACCAGGTATAACTAGAGGCAATAGCCCTTGTTTTTCAAGAAGAGCCTTAATTAGAGGAAAGTGTCCATCTACTAAGAATGAAGTCATGAAGTGTACAAATGCATTCCTTACATTTTCTTTTTCTTTACAATTAGGCCTGTCTACAATATACTGCAAATGTTTCGGCGTTAATGGAACTTGAGTCAAAAGTTCCACTCCTAAGTCAGAATTTAAAGTCACCATCGATGTGAGAAGATTTAGAATGATCTTCCGATGACGGGATGCAGAGTTTTCACTAACCATGATTTCCACTGTTGGCATAAATGTGTTCAGGAAGTAACGACATGCTTCTTCGGTTATAGAAATCATGTGTGGCAAAGATGACTGTACTTTAACTATGATCAAATGAAAAATGTGGAACGCTGGTGTTGCCAATGTCAAGTTCTTTTTGTTGTCTTGGGAAACCTGTCTCAGAATTTCATGTGAGTTTCCTCCAGCTTTAAGATATTCAAGTAAGTAATCCACATCGTTATCAGGGTTTAAACAAACTTGCAGAAATTGGGTCAGAACTGAAATGAAAAAATAATATTTTGTGTTTCAGATAGAAAGAAAAAGAATTTGTTCATGAATCTTGTAATGTAATGTAATGTAATTCTACATTTAGGTATTATTTTTAAAATGAAGGTAATCATGGCTCATGGTCTGTAATAGGTACTCCAACTTAACACCAGATGGGTGAATGTTAGCGCCAAATGTGCCATTTTTAAAGTAAAAAAAGGTTATTATCTGGTGAGTAAGTGTTCAGACACATTGATCAACAACGTTCGACGATTTGTCATACAAAAAGAGCGCAAAATATGGAAGGACGTACGCATAAGCGTAAGCGGGCGATCGACATAATGCGCAACAGTGTGTTGATGTGTTCCTTTTCAACCGGTAAAATGCGAATGGCCGTCGATCAATAATTATTTCTCGAACCTAAACTAAAACATTTAAAATGAATATGGAAAACTTACCCATTGTCTGCCCTTGGTTTTTCGCTAACTCTTTGCGGAAATGCTTTATATCAAATGTTGCATTTTTAATTCTGTGATCATCGTTTTCTACATTTTGAGGTTGGTCTGCTTCAGAAATGTTTTGGGCGTTTTCTTCTGCACCATCTGACACTTTCTTCTTCTTAGTGGATTCTGTCGACTCTTTATCATATTTTCTTTTACCCATATTTCTACAAAATCTATAATTTCTTACAATGAATACAAAACAGGATACCTCGCGCGGCGCACCGGCGCAAACAAGTTATTATTAGAATCTAATTTCCAATTCAAATATAAGAGTATATAATATCATATTCATAACACTACACGTGATTGACGTCATTGAAGTGATTGATTATTCAAAATCAAAATCAGGTCAAGACAGGAGATCACAGGAGATGTGACGGCCTCTCCGAAATCCTTGTAGTGCCTCATTGCCTTGCACTGACTAGGACTACATCACAGACTACATAGAATGTATGTACTACGTAGTGCCTTGTACCCGAGCTGGCCACAGACTACTTCAAAAGTACTCTGTGGACTACTTAACTTAGGTTAGGTCTTAGAATTTAGATAGATGTGTTACGTAGAGCTGGCTAAAAGCTGGTACTGAAGACGAAAACTTGGTACACCTAATACATGGCAGTCATGGCACATGAAAATGAAACTAGAGTCTCGCTCGAGTTATGAGTTGACAGTTTTGACACTTGACACTTCTAACAGAGACACTTTTTTTTTAGTATGCAGTACCAACACTACCAAC
>DWAV01000689.1:0-17463 GCA_018231305.1 Noctuana lactifera
GCATGAAATTTGCCACTAGCGGTCACCCATCCGAGTACCGGCCGCGCCCGACGTTGCTTAATTAACAATGTGATCGCATGCGATCCACATTCCACACTACCAGCGGGGCTATGCGCGTGATTTTTTTATTACAATTTCTCAACTTTCAACTGTCTCAAGTTTCGGCGGATGAGTGGGGTTCAAGATCTGTGTTACAGACAGATGTATTAGTTTGGGCCGTCCCGACAACAAACACGGAAAGGACGTGCCTATATCTACCAATTGAAATTTGGTACACAAAGGGGTGAAGTTTCTATGGAATTTTCTCTACAATATTTTTGATTTTTAGTTTTTCACGCGGATGAAGTCGTGGGGATAAGCTTGTATTACATATTACGTGAAGTACAAAAGAGAAAAGCTCATCCGAGCCGCGGCGGAGGCGCACGTGGCAACGCGGGGAAGCGGGCGGGGGGCGAGGCGGCGGTGGGGATCCGCACGCGGCGCGGTCACGTGGGCCGGAACGGGACTTCGCCCTTGACATCGACCTGACCGGCGCAGCCTTCGCCTTCGCGAAGTGCCAACCCTCATTACAGATCGCGCTCGCTGACACCTCCACTGGCACTCACAGCGGTGACCCATGTGCTCTCGCTCTTCAAATTTGAGTTGCTATCGACAATGTCATACATAGACTTCTCGTTGCTCTTTTCATGTAACCTCCATGGCACCTCTATGTAAAGAATCCACTTTCAGAATGCCGTAGTCGTGGACCGTACACACCGTAATAAACAGTAACATGTGAGTCAGTCAATCTTCTCATGTAAGCTTAGAATCTAACTACGAATATCTGTACCTATATTCATTTTATTTTTGCACTTAGTTCATATAATTATGTACATACTTAGCGTATCGTTAGTACCGGAATTAAACAAAATTGCAAAACTGTATTTCTAAAATTAACAACATATTTAGGCAAGTAGACGGTAATAGCGGTCAAGAGCACGAAATGTCGATAACATTATGGTACACTTTGTATGTATACAAGCAGTTATGTGATTTCGTACGTGTGTCAGACCAATACGATGGCAAGTAGGCTTCGTTGCTGGTGACGTCACGTCACGTGTGTATGTGCGTGGAACACACGGTCACACTGTGGCACTCGCGCTGCGGTGTGCGGCTGCGACGCGTGCACTCCTTGTGCACTGACCGACCGGTATACCTACTCACGCTTCAGCCACATACAAATGATTGTCACCCTAGTGTCACAAAAACGTCCGTTTTTTTTTAAGAAAGTCAGTTGACTACAACATTTTTTTAAAGAATTTTTATAAATTTTTTAAGAATTTAACGAAATAATTAGATTGAATTGAAGTGGGCCCCATTCTGCTGTTACAATAGTCCAGTAATTGAGTCGTAACAGTCTGTCACTGGCATCTCAATATTTGATTTTGACAGTTTTGATAATGTTATTCTAATTTAAAATTTTAATTTTAATTTAATTCAATCCCGTAACTTACACTTTAAAAGAATCTTTAAAGAAACTTTATGTCAGAAAGCGTACGATTAAACTAAGGTCTGTTTATAGGATAACAAAGCCTGGTATTGTATCTATGGTATCTAAATCTGACGGGCTATTTCTATACCTCATAATAATAGTTTTATTTTAATTGAATTGAAGGCGGTGGAGTGATAGTGACGCGCACGAGTGGGCGTCCACGTGACACTAGCAGGCTTATGTTACACTGCACAGAAAAAAATATAAGTAATTACCTACTTATATTTTAAAGATACGGCCAGAGTTTTTTCCGGTAGCTTTTATTCCGGCTTATTTCACGGCTGTGAGATTCAATATGACTTCGTATAAATTTGAAATCTGAATTTATATAGTTCATTGTATCAAGTCATTTCATTTTATGAATATAGATAAATAGATATGTGTATATTATAGAGATTTATAGATTTAGAGTGTGTTCATTAATAAGGCCGTTTAAAAATATTAATTGGATGCTATTATAAAATGAAGATAAGATTATAAAAAAGGTTATGAAGCCACGTTCACCTAAAGAGCCTGGGCCCACCCAGCTTCCGCCCACTTAGCGTGGGGTAAGAACGAAAACTGCCTACAGGAGCCTACCATTGTCTGGCTTCTTTGCGATTGCGGTAGCCAGAAATACCAATGTATTTATGAGTTCAAAGACGACGTAACTGGAATGATCACGTAACGACAATTTGGGAGTTGATGTTTAATTGCTATAATCTTAGGGCTCGATTTGTGTACAAAAATAAAATAATGCTAGAGATCTTAAAATAAGCCTTCCGATTGGTCACGTTTATATTGGGCATGGCTGTGGCATTCAAAGTATTTGTAAAACGAGGGGAAGTAAAACTTTTTGTCGTTTATATAACTTTTTCAAGTTTAGCGTTTGGGACCGACTCGGGCAATGTTAAGTAACTTCATAAGTAACGTAATTTTGGCGTTTACCGAGAGTTTACAAGTATTGTGAGACGTAATTAGAAACACCACAAATGTCGAAACTTTTACGTATTGGTAGAGCAGTCATAAGGCTTTAACAGCCAAAAATAGACATTGTGCAAATAGCAAATATTTTATCATATTTTTACTCCGTTCAAATTAAATTCCTAATAGGACAGGAAACCAGTAATGGCCTCAAGCTCAAGTTAAAGTATTTCTAGCATCCTCTTCTCTCCAACCGACTCACTGTATCTGAATTGTCTGGACTCTGTACATCTTCATTTTTTATCGAGTCATTTGACATTATGAGTGTTATATGTATAAAACCCGCAGAATAAGCAGGCTGAAGTGGCAGTGGGCCTATCGTTTCGACGGACTAAAAACCGATGGGAAAGAA
This sequence comes from Noctuana lactifera, assembly GCA_018231305.1. Lineage (NCBI taxonomy): Eukaryota > Metazoa > Arthropoda > Insecta > Lepidoptera > Hesperiidae > Noctuana > Noctuana lactifera. Next base: position 2,847 of record DWAV01000689.1, read on the forward strand.
AAGTCCTCAAATTACGAACACGTCTCGGCAAAAGGAGCACAGCCCGCCGACGCGGTGGACTGATCACCTGAAAAAGATAGCGGGAAACCACGACGGGGGGACGGAGTGATCGCCAGCTAGTGAACGTCAAAATGCTGATAGATGGAATATAAAATTTCTTTCTATTACCTTCCCAACGTAACTCAATCGTCTTACCGTAACGTTTGTTAGACGATTGTGGATGTGATGCGGCTAAGTCCTCAGGAATAGCAGCGCATCCGTAAGACCTCATGCTCAGTGGAGACTGTAATGTCTGAGAATAAATGTGGATGTATATGGGTAGCGGTGGAGACGATCTGGTTGACCAGGTGCGTTGATGTTTGTTTGCTACATGTTCCAAATAAGAAACTGAAATAATGGGCTAAGTATCGTCACATTACACTTAGAAGCCGTCCATGAACCTCCATCTACTTGACCTTGCAGAAAATGTGCAATCAACATTGCATTCTCAATGTAAACAAATATCATGCAGGCGGAACCGCTTAGTTAGCAACTGACCTTGTCCTGCGGAACTGTGGCGATATGTCATGGTGCACTCGACTTGCAAACGCAGTGGACATAGATACGGCCATTAGAGCTTTATTTGGGGTCGGGTCCAGCCAAAGCGACTTCTCTTTCACACAAAGTGAGCTTAAATAACAATGGTTGTTGTTGAGCAATCGCTCCTGATCATGCTTTTGTGGTAGCAGTTTCAACAGCTACAAACATTATTATTTTGGATGGAAGGAATCCTTATGGATTTATTAATAATAGCATTATTCGTAACAATAGGAACATTCAAATTATACCTACGTACTTTCAATACCAACATCTGCTTTATGACTTCTCATAGTGCATGTGTGAAATATGTAATTGAATGTGATCTGTTATTTTTTCTTTATACGAGTATATGGAAGATAGGTGGTAATTTATTACCTTCCAATAAATTATAATTAAATGTGTGTGTGTAATGTGTTATTATAATTATAGTGCGGTAGGCAAAGGTTTTAATTTAATTAATTATGGCTAAAAATTTAAAACTACAGATTAAAAAAATTTTTTTTTTAAACTCGTATGTACGAGTATGTCGCATGGAACTTAGTTATATGTTTGTAACATTTATTTTATAGGGTATAAAATGAAACCACATTTCGAGGTGAAGTAGTTTAACTATTTATACCTTATGTAACCCTGCTTTACAACAACATATTGTTGAACAATGACAGCTAAGTACATACCTGGGGTATATTATTCCATTGAACGCTCGTAATAAATAATAATTATTGTGGGACGCACCCTGCAACGTTTCAATATGAGTTGCAAAAGTTACAATGCAGAAGCAGTGGCAGATGTATAATAACGCTGCATGCAATGCGCATGTTCGTTACGCGGATGCGTCCGCGACGGTTAATGGGCGCCAATTATCGAGCCTCCTGTGATCATGTGCCACTGTCCACGACGAATGTCCGTGATAATGATTGATCTCTTCAATTCTAAACAGGCAAAGTGTAAAAGGTTAATATATGAATAATGAATCGCGCACATATCGAATGCTTCCTATATGAATACACAAGTATGTACGAAAATGTTCATTTACAATATACAATAATACTAATGCATTACATAATACGTAATGGGGTATTTAATTATATACTTTCAAGATAATATTAGGTACCTACTAGCATTACTGCAGGCGGCAGAAGTGTCGCCGGGCAGGCACTGCCGCCCTCAGAACTCGCTGTCAAGTGAGTCTTGTGTCAAGTGCTTGTGTTTCGGTTGGCTGCGGACACCGGAGTCCGGACTAATAAGCACATCTCCGTCTAACTGAAAGATCTCTTTGAATTGGATAATATCCAACCATTAACATGGAAGTGGTCGAATGTTATAATGTTATTATGAAGTAAGTACTAGTATGATGCAGCTGTAAACACGGTACAATAAGCATATTGGATTAGCGGGCGGGCGGCGGTGGGCGGCGACACGTGTCCCCGCCTCCGAGGGATTTATCTGTTCTATTCCTAGTATCTACTAAAATGATTTGTTTTTAACACAAAATATAAATACAATATATATTTTAAGATGCTCTTGCCAATGGACCGATTATACTCGTAACAGGGCGGAAGAAGCTTTGAACCGATTAAACTTGAAATCTTTAAGGGCTTTTCAGAATCCCACTCCAAATAACTTATAATTAAATAACAACCTTAATTAGTATAAAATATGAGCATTAAACATAATGAAGGAAAAAGCATCATTATAATTTTGGTAGGTAGTAATTTTAAATTAATTCAATACTTTCTAAATAAAAATTATTCATAAGGTATATTGTTGTATTAGGCGCTTATTTATTTACGCTTAAATTGTAGGTACCTCCTGTCTGCCGTAAAATCGCTCATGCGGCTACACTACAGGGACCTACGTACTCGTAGCTGCTGAAGCTACGAAGTGTTAGTTGCGGTGACGACTATGGATCCGTCCTTTCTATAATACTTTTAAACTATGTATGAGTTTAAAACTGACGCTTCAGGACATGCCTTTATTGTTTTGTTATTCTGTCGATTGCTGATTTCGGATTTTGTGAGTGTCGTCTTAGTTTTAATTATTCTAAATGTGTATATAAGCACTGCGATTGAATAGATGGTTTGATAGTAAAGATTGAAGATATTTGACGAGTTAAATATTTGACGTTCATCCAGTGTATACGTGTACCTTATGACGAATAAAAATTTTGAATTTGAATTTGATAGAATTGTGCTATAAATCGACCCTTATCTTTCAAAATATTATGATCCTTTTGTTTTTTTTTCAGATATTAGTCCAGATCTGCTGTTTTGGGTAAGTCGTAAGATTTATTAAATATGATCATTAAAAAAATGCCTATGCGTTATTTCTAAATATTATTATTCTAATTTTGGTATGTCTGCGCATCGATAACTACCTTAAGTTCTTAGAGAGCATGGCCGATACCTACTCAAAAACTTTTCTTCAAAAAAAATTTTATTTTATTTAACTTTTCAGCCTAAAGTCCGAAACTTCTTTCGAATTTGTATTTTATTATGAAAGAAAGATTGAAAGCCAACAATATACTGTAACACAGGCTGTCCTAGTACGGACTCCAGTCTCTCACATAAATTTAGTCTATAATTCTATAATACGTGGTCGTGGTACCGCGAAGTTTTATTACGTAATACAAGGAATTGAAAATTACCAAAAACAATATAAAGCAGTCCAGTTGAATGTTTAAAATGATGTGTTGGCTTCGAATGCTGAGGAACTAAATGATTTCCTCCTCAAAGGCTGTTGGCAATCACATCTAACTGACTGAAGTGAAATTACGTTCTATTACGTGTTTTATGGTAGAAATGCATTGCGCTGAACCTTCCGCGCGCGTTCACGAAAATCTATCTATCAGCAAGCTTACATCCAATATTATATTATACATATTATTGTGTGGTTTACATGCAATATTGATTGTAGTGTTCATGACAGTACAACTTTCTGCAGTCGGCATTCACTTATCTTAAATTTTAAGCCACTTACGAATCTACAACGAATCCGAACAAGAGAGTAACGAAACATTTGACATGCAAGTTTAAGAGCATATAACACCTCCATACCTACATTAGGCTTCGCTGCCATAAGCATGCACTCTGCTGTCGCTTACAACCCCAATACTGAACTTACTTCAATACTATAATGAATGATTAGCTTCTATGTCCAATACTATCAGCATCGTAATACCACTGGTACTCGCACTTTATACTTATACAGCTCGAACACTTGTAAATGCAGAGTGTCACACGACTCGGCCACACGTACTCCTATCTGTAACTTTATATTGTTGATCGATATTATGTACTGTTCGTTTATTACACGAGTATGTATAAATCTGAACAAATATTCAAGGTAAAGGAATAAAAACGACTGCAGCTAAAATATACGGCCACTGTCCTGTACTACGAGTACATAGGCATTATTATTGAGTAAATTAAGTGATCGGACCTAGTTTATTGCTCTACTCGTACGTAGCTGATTATAAAGACCCCTGCAGTGTAGTGGTTACTATACCGCCGGTCCGTGATTCAGAGGGTCCTGGTTTCGATTCGCCCGAGCCCAAAGCTTTTAAATGATGAATCTGGATTTCTGTTGTGTCTTGTCCGTGGCGCCCACTACACAAGGAATTGTGAGCGTTTATTGAATTAATTAAGCACTTTCACGAAAATTTAAGAATGTAATTTAACTACAATAACAGGATTTCATAACATTTTTAGCTACAAATAAATGAAACAACTGCTTCCAATTCGTAATATTTGACATTATAATAATAATTATGATAGGACTGAGTTGTCGTAGGAAAAACAAGGTAGCGAGTTAAATATTCATGGTAAATAAGGGAATACATATATATTATATTTATCAAAACTTTACCTTACGGAGTAGTCTGGAAAGCTCTCAACGTTAGTAAAATATCAAAAATGTGTGCTCTGGTGTACAAGTCAACCCGTATTCAGAGATAATATTTTATTCATGCATTTCGAAATTATTATAAACTCAAACTATTCGCTTAAAATTAGTTTACATTCTGGGCACGCGTTTTTTTTTTGGAAACTGAGGAGACTTGGAGAAGAGTACCTACATCACGTCATTTCGATATGTCAGCAAAAATACAAAGGGACGAAAATCTCGTGTGAAAAACTTTCGAGTCGTAATTCGAGTCGACTTTTCTTTTATTTTCGTCATATTTTAACCCATCTTCCTTGATTGAAAGACTTGGTCTGAAGGCCGGTAAACCGTGTTATAGGTATATACTAATAAGGAGCTGAACTCACCATCCCCTTCACCTCAATCTTCTCCTCATTGCCATCATTTTGCGAACTTAAAAGTGCCCGAATCATTGGCGAACTAATATCAGAAGTTCTGAAGTCGGCCATGAGGCTTACGACAAGTATTGTTCTTCTACCAAATGAAAACTACTAAGATCCGTGCCCCGCAAATTACTAAAAGGTACCAACTTAAAACACTGCCGCGATCTGCTATTGGACGTTCCATGCCAAGTGAAGTTACTTTCCGGTGCTTTAACATACATAAATACTGAGTCTTTCTGTCTTGGTTTTGTTTAATAAAAGATTGATTATCAAAATAAATCAATGTCCTGTCATTAAATAATCTTTTTTTTTCGTAGTGAACTTTGATAGTGTACCTACCACAGTCACCGTAGTATCACCAACGTAATATACGTGTACAGATGTAAATAATTTTAGAAAAAAAATTATAGTGCTTGAAAAAATTTTTTTAACTAAATGTCATAAAACGACATTTACAAGTCATGAAACGAGTTTCCTTGCAACAAGGAAGACGCATAAAACATCCGCTTGGAAAGGTTACCTGGTGGAGGCATCCGCAGCATCGGATGAGGATGAGGAGGCGGTGGTGGTGGCGGTGGTGGCGGTGGCGACAGAAAGTGGTGGTGCTGCACCGGTGGCGAATGGATCCAGCCCGTCACAGCACCAGAAGAATCGGTCCCCATATCGATATAACCATGACGGTCTAGGCGGAGCGCCGACCCACACCGGGGCCGCGCGCTGGCCCCTTCCGCGAAATCGAGCTCAATCGTGGCGATTTCAATCGCACTACGAGGAAACGACCGATCCCGGCGCGATGCGAAGCGGGATTGAGGATTCGCGACCGTACCGGAGTGCACGTGGTGACAAGCGTGCTCGCGCCTCTCGCTGGCCGGCTCATCGCACGCCGCCCGCCACGTGCGCGCACCCGCCCGCCGCCGCCCCCAGATACCGCTACAGAGCCATCGCCATCCATTCATTGCCTTCCATGGAACTTCGCACCGCCTTTGCACGATTCGCGCCTCACCGAAACAAGGTTCTACCTATCAAGGAAACTCTTATGTGCACTACCCTTCATGTCACTTAAGAATTTTTTAGCTTTACATTCACATAGTATGCTGTTATAGCGTTGCTGTAGGCCCTTGAATGACAAAATAATAAAAAGACAGACATAATAATATATGTACCAGAATATGAACTGTAGCACTATGCTATAATCAGATCGATTTGCAGCGATAAGTTGATTACAAGTACTCTGCATAAAAAAGACGTTTTAAGAGGATTTCTTACAAGACCTACTCGTACCTCCGCCATTTCTGTTCATACAAAACATTGACTAATGCATTTACCATCAGAAAGCTTAATTTTCGAGTTTAAAATCAATTATTGCAAAATCCGGATAGCATTTCAGATGGTTTAAAAATATCCGAATAATAAATTTTCATAAAATTCAGTTGGGATCAGACAAACGTAGCTGTGCTACTGACGGCGTAGCCCGTAGCCCGTAGCCCGTAGCGGCGTAGCGCAATCCCGACATACGCACCCTCTATGTAGCCTACGTAGAGGCACTACGCGACTCACATCTTTAGTATCCTATACTTCATTATGACCAAATTGTCCAAAAGAGTAGTTTAAAATTTAAAATGGCGGAAAAATTGACAAAACCTTGTTTTTATTGTCATATCGTGAAAATAGAAAAAACCTTGCAAAAAAAAAATTATTGGCACTACTATTTATTTCGATTCTACGTTATTTCATGCGACTTTACTCGTATGTCGCTGAAACCAACATAGCGCTAGTACCATAGACTCAACATATAAAACTACTAAGAGTTTTACAAATAATTCTGTCTATTTTTGGGCCAAATCGGTCCCCTGTATTTTTTTTCAATAAATACAGTTGATGTTCCGTGGTGCTCATGGTTTTCGGAACTGTATGATTATAAGATAGTAGTTAATAGGACATAATTATCTTTATAATATCCAAGTGATCTTTATTTAATTTTATACTATTTTATAATCGCATATAAATCAATACATTTAAAAAAAATTTCCTGCACTGTAACCGGTTCAGTTTTTTATAATACGTACTTTGTTAAAATAGGCTTTCGCATGTTAACTTTCGAGCTATTTCTAGCACTGATCGGTTTATCGGCTCCTGCTGCGGCGTTCGCCCACAAACACGTGCGCGTCGCGCGTCGTGCGCGTAACGCGATTTGCATTTTATGAATTTAATTAAAACTTAAAACTAAATAGATACAGACGCGTCCGACACTGGGAAGCGAGACGCACTGGCGCAAGCGGTTTCAAAATTTAACAATATTAAGTCTAATGATGAATTTATTTATGTATTCAAACAAAACTCACCATTGCATGGTACATTAATTAAATATATTTTACATTCATATTGTTATTTGTGAGTCGTGTACCCGCAAGTTTAGATGGTCATAAACATTGTTTAATATTAATTATAAAATCAATAGAAACTGTTCATTATTAGAAGGTAGTACCTAATTTTGAAAATATTAATTAAACAAAATTGAATAAAACAAAACCAATATATATATTATATACAAAACTTAGAAATTGTCAATATTTTTTATTTATCTACTTACAATTCTCTAAGACATACAATAATGATTTTAAGAGTTCATCGTCAAAGTTAACGATATAATTATTTTCATAAAAACTTATTTGTAATTATTATTATGACATGTAATTAATTTATGCAATATAATACGATAAAAAAACTTTGAATGTGTTACATACAGTATTAAGGTTTATTATGAATATTTATTTCTTATAATATTAATTCAATTCATTTACATGCGAAACATTTTAACATTCTTAATAATAACTTATGAGGCTGTAAGGGTTTCGCAGTCAGGTAATAACAAAAAATGCCCATTTAATTTTGTCTTCAACCCTTTTTATGTCCCACTGCTGGGCACGGGTCTCTCCTCACGACCGGGAAAGGCCTGGAGCGTACTCTACTACGCTGCTCTAATGCGGATTGGTGGAGATACGGGTTAGTGGCAAACCCGTGTCGGACGTTATCAAAACACTGGAAAGGCCTCCGACCAGGATTAACAACTATCATCTATCTATCTATCAACTATCGATAACAACTGGAACCGAGAACTTAACGTGCCCTTCGAAGCATTGAAACGCGCATGGAACTTGGCACTAGCGGTCACGTATCCGAGTACCGGCCGCGCCTGACGTTGCTTAACAGTGTGATCGCTTGCTATCCACACTACCAGCGGGGCGCAGCGCGCTTCATTTAATTTTAGGTTCTAATAAATCTTAATAAATTGGTTAAATAGTTTTTGAATTGTTGTTTCGAAATGGTTGCATTGTAATGTAGCACACGGCTGCGTCAAGCTAGAACTTAACTTCGAAACTTCACCGCGTATCCAGTACCGCCGCGTACGCAATAATATTTCAATACAGGCAAAAATATTTCCAGGGAACAGCAACTGTCGGGTTGCATGCGGTGCTGCACGCGACACGTCGTGACCACCGTTGCAACGTGTCAGTAGATGATTGGGCGTGGAGGCTTCTTATAGAAAACTAAAATACTTGAAATACATACAGCCGCACATAGAACCCCCTGCTTTTTTAAAAACGGTAACAATTAAAATTAAAATCTAAATTTTATCTATCACAGATATTTAGTATAAAATTAGACAATAATCTTTTAATTCCCACCCATTGGGGAGGGACACCTCACCCAACTCCACCTCGACCTCACCCAACTCCACCTCACCTCGAAAGTGTATTAATTAGAGAACCTAAGAAAAATCTGGCTGGTTGTACTAGGAGTAGGTTAAATTAAAACCGCCAATTTGTCTATTTATATTAATATCCCTGTGACTTATAACAAGTGGTTATTATTAACTGGATACAATAGAAAAGCAAAAAAGAACGTAACAATAGGACAGACGGAAGTCAACGGAAGACATTTTGCTTCAAAAATAACTGACGTACATAATTATTGTTATGATGTACTTAGGTTTCCGTATTCAGAAAGGCTTGTTACGTTCGCCTCCTCATTAAATATCAGTTATTAAAGCCTGTCAATAACGCCTTTGAGGGGCTTACGTAGGAATTGGGGCACGTAGGAACACGGTAGGTAATCGTAGAGTCCACGTGTTGCTCCCAAATTTGATATTGTTTATTAGGGAAAAGTATCATCTTTAAGTGCCCTTAATTTCGATTTGATTGGCAATTACACAGTCGATATGTCTGTGTTGCTTTATGTCGAGATACGAGTACCTAAATAAGTATAAAATTTGCTTGCGTTATTGTTATGATACTTATGACAAAGATGTCACCACTTATAATTTAAATTTTTCAAAATAATGTACTCTCTTTATAAAAGTACATAGGTATAATCTAATCAAAATGATAATAAGTACATTTTAATTGGAGGTTCGAACGACCGAACACCATATACCACAGAATACTAAACGTAAGTTACACACGCATAAAATGTTTGCAAGTACAAAAATAACGAATACATTAGGTAGATACCATAAATAAATAAATTTCATTGCATGTACATTGTATATGGTTTGCCCTTTCTAGTACTGAGTGATAGATATCATACTATGTTTCTTGTACGGTCTTTTTAGATCAAGAATGAACCTAAATATGCTACATGTTAAATGCTCAGTCACGGAGCAGCTGTTCGTCCACATGGCAATTATACTAGTCGAATGTAAACGCGGTTGCGACTAGTCAGAGATTGATTGCATTCTCCATACACTAATGAACAAGGGTTCTGACCAAAATCCCGCGAATTCGTGCGCAACCAGGCATTGGTTCCGTTATTGCATATTTGAGCTGCATCCACAACGTTCCCCTACCTCAGTTTTAAATAGCAATGACGCCTCAATGAGTCGATCTATTTCCTAATGTGAAAGTTCAGTGGCCAAAAGAAGTTTGTTTCAACTTTGGTGCTAAGTCATGGGTAAGGAATATTGTAGGTGTAAAATCAGAAAGAATGCGAAGCAAACTAGCTGATTGAAGTATTGGTTCAACGTCGATTTTCAACAGTTAGTCGCCACTATGTAAATCACTGATATAATGGTCGTTAATCGTGGAATGCGGCACACGAGACGCGGCGTGGGGCTCGCCTCCTGCTTGGCTCGAGGCTTGCCGCGCTACTCACCGTACTTCTTGTTGAAGCTCGCCCCGTGACTCAGGAAATCTGGAACAATATTAACTATGGTAAATAACCAGCACATTTTATGGTCAAAAACTAAGTGGTTCATAGATTCATGACATAAATTAAAATCTTATCTAAGAGATCCCCATAACGTTTTCATATATCATTAGCAACATTGCATTTACCCACTGCATTTTCCAGCGTCTTTAACAGCGTCTCATAACATAATCATGCATTATACTTATTATAATAAGCGCTCATGTCAAGAACTGCATGTTAGGTACGTGCATATGAATAGAATTACAGTAGCAATTACACCGTAAGAACCTGCATGACAATTTTCCGTACATTTTAATAGGCAAATTAAACCCATCCATGCGTAGTGGACTTTATTCATTTTCATTACTAAGTAGGTATTCAATTCAAATAACCAATGTACCTACGTACGATAATTTTTTATACTCTAACTTTAAAATATGAAAATGTAAAGATAGTAAAATTTTAATGAAATAATAATATAATGATATTATAATGAAATAAATTTCATTATACATTTTTAGGAGATTACATTTATGTTGGTTTTTAGTTTTTAGTTACCGTAAGAACAACCAGAGTCAATGTAATGTGAAACAGTCTTCACTACTTTCACGTCAGCAAAATAAATTTAGCGCAGTCGCATTATTTACGAGATCGATTACTAGGTGGCGCCATTACAAATGCTATGTTTCCATTCTACACCTGTGCGTCGTGCTTCCACAAAACACGTTTTAGTTCTCTTGTTAAACTCTAGATGGCGACAATATACTTTGCTGTTTTTATAATTATAATAATATTTCAATAATTGATTCATAAATGGGTAATATAATGAAATAAAAACTATTAAAGATTTATTTCATGACTGATTTAAATAGTATTTATGTATATTATACATAATATATCAATATAATATTTTGATTGCATAAACAATTTGTGTAAAGAAATTTTTTTTTGAAGAAAAATATTTTCTAATATTAATTTAACATATTAGAATTTAACAGAAGTGTATATAATTACTTAATAGAAACTTAAAAGTATGTACCTCGAAGTTACTTTATTTTATAAAATATAAAAGTAAAATCGTATACAAGAAATGGCTCTCCCATTGCCATTAACTTTATTTGAAACTTGGAAATAGCGCCATCTACCGAACAATTGTAAAACTTGTATTCCAGCAGAGAACCGCCTTTCTAGAGTTAACCCATAAATAGTAACACACTTTTCCGTTTACATTAATGTCGCTGCGATCGCGTGGATACAAACAAATAAATTATAATGAAGAAAATATCCCAGACTGACTTACCGTTTCGATTCATTGTCACTATTTTTTTATTATAGCTCGAAAACATTGGACTTTCTACATTACACTGTTAAAAAAGTAACAATAAGTATTTTACACCGACTTGAGAACTTTATTTATGATAGAAAATAAAATAGAACGTGGTCACATGAACGCACTATGACCTGGAGGGAGTGCGCTACGATTGGCGCGAAACACGAAGTCGGTGCAGCTAGGTGCTCTATGATTGGTCAGCCGCGCAGCTGTCAATACGTCAACACGGACCGTCGCACGTGACGAGCACGCCTGAAGGCCGAACTTTATTTTTGCATGACAGCTAATAGATGGCGCTACGATACACGTTGTTTACAAGTTACGACCGCGCTGGTGGCTCTCGCTGTGACATAATTTCACATAATCGTCAGTAGGCGCGCGACAATAACAAAAGTGAGTAACCGACGCCGGTCGGAACACTCGGAACTTTTCCTCTCCAGCTCTGCACGCCGCGCACAGATAGCAGTGCGGCGCGGCCTTGAGCGTGACTATGTTTTAATGAACATGCCGCTGTAACGATGCTCAGTCAGTAGATGAGCGCTCAAAACAGAAAATAAATTGAAAGGCGCGGCGAACGAGTACGTACGTGAGATTGATGACGCGCGATCAACGATGACATCGTGCACAATTACTTTTACATCAAACCAATTACCACTCCAATTAAGTCGGCACCTAGTGAAACTGGGTGAACGCAGCAGTAGCTACGTAAATAGTTTTTTACATATTCACACACAGTAGGTACACATTCTCCCGAATATGACACTGTGACACCTGGTAAAGACCTAAGGTTGAAACGTGACATTAAATTTTTTTAACCTAATTTTTAAGTGAATGGGAGTGGGCGGGAGCTGCAGCAGTGGCCGGCACGCGACAGCCGGCACGTGGCCACCCGTCACCCAGCTACTTTGGCCTGGTGGAGTAACTGGTGTGGAGCGGCGGCGCAGGTTCGAGTGGCAGTTATTTTGGGCGCGGACACGGCTGCTGCACAACACGCTACTGATAGTCCGATGAATGAGCCGCTTTCATTTATAAATGCACTACGATCTTGGACGCTCTGTACTCAAATCTACTATAAACCATATTTATGCATACGAGTAAATAATTAAGTCGAAACAATTTCTATCGCACGCAACCGTACAAAGTCTGAAACTTCAGGCGTATTGTTTCGAAATCGCAAAAAAATCCTTTTCAAAGTCCGTAATTGCTCTTTTATTGTAACTGGAATTCAGTAGAAACTTTCAGTGCGCTCAAGTTCCTTAAAAGTTTTCCAAACATTACGAAATTTAATCATAAATTATGTAATGTTAAAAGTTCGGGAAGGTTCCTCCAATACTCGTAGTGCGCGAGTAAAGTGGGAGAAAATTCATTTCTCAAACAAAACTCGAACAGTTCTAGTGGTCCGTCTTTAATAATCATGGACCAATCGGGTTCCTAACTGCACCGAAAACCTATCTGATTACACGGACTTGTCTGACCAGAGTTTAGTGTTCTGTCTGACGGTCGCGGTGTGCCAAGAGCTGTTGAATAATGTTCACCAATTTATTGTCTCGTTCTTTTTATATTCGACGTGGAACTGAAAGCAAACTTTCTCAGATCACTAGAATTAATTTAAAATGATAGCATCGCAGAGATTCCCGTAATTCAAGTAGAACTTTATTGAATTTAGTCCTAAGTTGGGTGCAAACTGGTAAGTTTCAAGCAGTACATCTGCAACTTTGATTACGCTTCCATTAGCTTGATTCAAATAGACGCTGTAAGCATGACACTTGCAGATAGAGCTACAGAGATATTTGATATCTCCTAACATTCAGAGTCTCTTTAATGATCATTTTAATGTAAGTAATGAAATATATATATTGAGTAGAGTTAGAAAAAACATTATTAACGAGTAGCTTTGCGGCAAAAATCACGTCCACTATGCAGTTTTACTACTCTACACAACGAAAAAGAAATTAATCTTTTATTATGACGTAAAGAAGGAAAAGAATGGAATACCCTTACAGCGAATCACAGCGGAAACTGGAAAACAGTAGATCGCCCGCAGCCCGCGCTTAAGTACTGACTCAAGAGATCACCTGCCTTTTTCCTCCCTTTCAGACCGATTTCTACTCGTATTTATTGACATTATTTTAATGGTTAGTATTAAATAAATATAAGTATGGTTTCAAGGTGGTGCTAAGTCTTACTGTCTCAACATTGTTTTATATAAAACTATGAAATACGTAATACGTACATCACCAATCTTTTTTGCTCTGTCGGAATTCAACATCTCACTAACACTATAGTAATGGCAACATAAATAATTCAAGTTTCTAAAGGAAACAACTACCTATTACAAGAAAAAGACAGATTTGACCATGTGTGTATTCGATAAGTAAACGCGCGTATACCTACTATGTACTCGTAATACCTACGTTTAACGAACATGATTCTGGTAAAGTTTTAAGTAACGAGGTTCCTTGATAGAAGTGTGTTTCCCTAGTCCGCTGTCCACGCCGCGCCGGCGCCACCCAGGTTCAAACTTTGAGAATTACGGACCCTCCGTTACTTTCAGTACCGGAATAAGCTTAGCTTAGATACATTTTACGATTTTGGAACGGATATAGGCATGATAAATACTCGACAGTAACTTAATGTCTCAATGTGACTCTGTTCACATGGATACTTGTGTTTTGTTTTAGTTTAATATTTTAGATACAAATATTGCATTTTACGAGTATTACGAAAAATTGCTTAGGTAGGGTAAAAAACTTCTCCATAAATCAACGTCTCGATACAAGCAACGGAATTTTCAAGAACAGTTTTTTATAATATTTTACAAGATTAAGTTCGCCTTTTATACCGATATGTTTTAGGTACTTATGATAAAATTTAAGCGAGTAAATAGAATGAATACTAATAGAAATTAGTAATTAATAATTGCAAATATAAATCTCAGGGATCACAATCAATACATCAGGATTACAGTATCTAGTAGTGAGTCTGAAAGTGTACAGCAGAGCGGGTTGGGGGCAATAGGAGGGGGTGGTAGGAGATCAGAGTGAAGGTCAATGAAGGACATTGCCAAATCAATGGCTGATTGTTCAGTGCCGACTGCCGATACCGTCAAAGGAGGTCACGACGGCACGAAACCTTACACTGACAGAAGTATTGCGCAAATTTTTGTAAGGGCATATCAGAAAAAATAAATAGAACGTTTTATAAGACAAGAATTTTC
>DWAV01000690.1:0-17458 GCA_018231305.1 Noctuana lactifera
TCCACGAATAAATAAGAAAAACAAGAGAAAATCCAATTTAATTAAAAAGAAGAGTACAGCCACACAGAATGTAGATGAATATGGTTAATATCGTAGATATCTTTTTAAATATTGGACAGACAACGATGCTACTTGGTGACCTGTATTAGCGGAATTGAGAAAAATCAATTGATTACTTGAGTGAAGTAGGTACGATCACTCATTTTGGAGAAAAAATTAATTTACGAATACAAAATAAGCGATTTTCGTATAAATGTTTAAACGTTAGTTAATTAGCTTTACGACGAAATAATAAAGCCCAAGAAAGAGAACACATAAAGAGCAATATATTGATCTACAATTTTCAATCGAAAAATTAACTACTTTTATAAATAGTGGGTTACTCTTAAGTATTTAAGTAGAAGCGATTATTAAGGTGTCATTTACAATGGTCTATCAAAAATTTTTTTTAGAATATTAAAGAATATGGAGATCATAACCGCATCATCATAATATTATAATAACCGTCGACTGAATCAACTGATCGTTCTACTTTTTATTGCTCTTAATGTTTTTGAAATCTACAATACTTATAATCTCGTTTATAGTCTCTTTAAAACTTTATGAATGAGCGTTTAATGATAACTAATAATATTCTATAACTGTCGTTATCCTGACTTGACGACGGTCGTCAATTCAATTTTTATGAGCGTTTCTAATAAACTTGTTACTGTTGCCATAAAATGGTTCAATATAAGTGCAGCACAAGCTAACACATTAAGTTTCTAATGATTTTCTGTATAAAATCGATGAAATTTGTGCTTGAAGTAAAGTGGTTTGGTAAAAGTCACATGATCCACACGAGTAAGTGTCATCATTATATCAAACAAAATGCCATAGTAATTATGGTTGTCTGTATCTTAATTCCCTACATTAATTGTATAAATCTCATATTAAATTTGGTTATATTAGCTACTAACTTAAAATTTGTCGTATCACGAGTCTTTTGTCAGTTTCAATGGTCGAAAAACAGCATGTTTATCTGTCATCAAAGCATTTATTTTTATTCTCACGTGGAGAGTTTAGTGAGAGAGATTTTACATATCTACTGCTCTACTGTTGTTCGGAACCTTGATCAAGTTCAATGTTATCGCATACTTGGCACTGAATACTCTTTTTTTGTTTACATCAATCCACCGGGCGCCCAAACACGTAGGTTTTCAAATGCTAAAAGTGAAGTTTGGCCTACGATGTAGCGTTTTACTACACAAAATAAATAATTTTTTTAAATAGCTTCATATTTGGGGTACAGATATGTCATGTTTGTCGGAAATGATTACTACTCGATTGTTTGAAAATTGTCTGGCCTTCGTACCCTTTGTTAAAGTTACGAAATGATCTTAATTGTTTTGGAATTTATTACTTTACGATTAACTGAGGTTTATCTATGACTACCGTTTGGCCGTTTTTGTTCATATTTGTGGATGATTCATCACGTTGATAGTTCCTAGAACCTTCTGATGTTTTTTGAAATTCCTGACTTGAAATTCCTTGATGTGTTTTGACGTTATTATCATACACCTTAAATGTTGGTTCTTATGTCTTGGAGATTCAATAGGATTCCATGGGTTTTCAATTAGTTTTACGGCTGTGATTTGGCAACAAATAATGTTTTAGATATAACCAGTTTTATTAAGATTAAAATATTGGGAGAGAATTGACTCTAACAGAAATTGCTGTAAAAATAATTCGTGTTCCAAGTACAGTTATCGTCATATGAGATACTATTACTGTAACTTTATCAGGCAAATAATAATGTTAGAGTACAAAATATATATGTACGAAATATCTTCTTGATAAGCAAACGAAATAAGGCCTAATAAACCTTTTAATATTTCATACTGACTGTTAACGTCGAGTTAAGAATTTTAAGAAATCCATTCCATTATTTTAATTTAATTGGCTAGTGTTTGACCGGAATTGTGGATGGCAGAAAGCGTACATTGATGCATAGCTATACAAATATAGACGACTTTTATATGGGTAGAATTTTCAGTATCTAATTTTGCTCAGAGCTCCGTATCAAATGATGTATAAATTGTATAAAACATCCGAATTCAAATGATGTTGATCCACTTGCGAATTGTATTTCTGAAAGTAGACATTTCTTGAAAACATAATATTGCCATTCGACAATGGCGCATTTTTCATTGACTCGATTGCAGCATGAAAGCCATATTTATCTACTCTTTTTTATGCAGAGCTAAATATACATCTAAAACTACTGACTACAACAGTTGTAGTACTATGATTAAGATAAACTAGGTATTAGCATCTGTCCTCGACTTCATGTGCATGGTCGGAAGAAAAATTCTGTATAATAATATTATTATTACATGAAGAGAAAACATCAGTACATTGCAGCACGAAGGAGGATAAGATTTGGCATAACAAAAGTAATTATGGAGAAATGGTATAGAATGATAAATTGTATGTAAAATATGTGTTATCATTTGCTAATAGATGGCGCTACATTATAACGGAACGATTTATATCAAACACTGAATATTGAAAAGAAATTGAGAAAACGAACAAATGGAGAAAATAAACAGTTTATGTTTTTATAAAAAAGGCAAAATTCGCTGATATTCGCGTATTCGGTTTCGGTTATCCTTTGCTTGATACTCTTGCTGTCAAAATCCGATATTGACATCATTCTTTGTTAATTATGACAGTATCAATAAACTTACAACAAAATTATACCATCTGCTCTCCGCTACCCGCTCAGGAGTTGATTTCGCTATGAATTGATTATGTTATGACGGCAATAACATGTTTTTAACAAAATAATGTGAAACTTTTCTATGGCATTTAAATTGATAATTAAGAACATATTATATCCTATCACTAATAAAATGAAGACCTTATCATTTTTAACGGAGATTTAAACTATTATGAAGAGATTGTAATTAATTTGTGTTACCTACTCGTACCCAAATAGTTGAGAATCGTAATATCAGCTCATTTTTATAGTTTTAGGTTTGTACTTCGTCTGCACGTTCCACGACTTATTTTATGACAAAACTTCGGTTCACACACACTGCCTGCGCTATATTAGGTGTATTAATTAGCTGCTTACTTGTAATGTTGTTAAAATAATATTAATTCTTAAAAAGGCTATATAATATAAATTATTTGTGTATTGGTAATTATGTATTAAAATAATTTTTGATGCACCAACTTGTCTAGGGTGGGCGAATGCGCTCGCGTCTATTATTTTATTAGTTGACAACGTAAAGGGTCATCACTAACAAACGTATTCACTCGCTTAACAGGTGGGGACGATGAGGGAACAGGAAGGCGACGGCCCGGAGAGCCGTTAGCCGGACTCGATGGACGAGTATGGCGGGCCGGCGGCGCCGCCCCGGCCGCCCAAGCCGGCGGCGCGAGTGCACCGCGCGGGAGGTGCGGGAGGCGCGGGGAGCGCGCGCGCGCCCGCCGTGTCGCTGCTGCGGCCGCGGCCCGAGGCCGAGCGCGAGCACAACCCCTACGTGGAGGCGCCGACCCGCTCGCCCGCCGCCGCGCACGCGCAGCGCGCCCCGCGCCTCCAGCAGCGCGCACGCGCCCGTCGCCTCGCACACGTCCAGCGGCACGATGTTGCGAGACAACGCCACTCTGCCGTTAGCACAATTATCATTTATTTATATTATATGCTATACTAGCTTAACTTTAGAATCGGGCCCTCTCATTCAGGTCAGGACAAAGCATTTTATATGTATAGAAGAGAAGTTATTAAAGTAGCAACCGGACAGGCACACAAAATAAATACATTAATATTACATTATGTCATCCTAACAAAGGTTACCTAAACGAAATAGCTGATTAGCGATAAGATCGCTTTTTGTACGTGATATTTAGTCAAGTTCATAACATCTGAAGTTATCGTTTTTCATTACACCTTATGTAGTTCAGCATCGACTATAAATAGTATAGGTAGGTACCTAAATTCTTCAAGAAAATATCAAAATAATAGCTAGGAGTATAAAAGTATAATACGAGTATTTATTACATTTTTTATTAACATAGATAAAAAATAATTTCGCGATATTTAAAATAATTGCATGAACTTTAAGATAGTTACAGTTACCGTACAGTTCAAATAGTTTTCAGAATTTTGATTAGAAACAAACACTTACTTTTTGTAAACGTCATGAAGTTTTCCCATCGCAATCTCTTTATTCTTCCCCTTGTTCAGCAATAGAATTATACTGCATAATATCAATTTCTGTTGCATAGGCAGCCCTTCATCTACTTCTGTTTCTATCTTCTTAGATCCTCCGTAGACGTCGTTCAAAACTTCTAAAACCTGTTTCAATTCCACAGTAACATTCGAATCCTTCATCATGGATTCGACGCAATGGTTCTCCGAAAATTTACTGCGCTTAGCGAGCTCTATAACTCTTTGTCCAATGTCTAATGCTCTTCTCATGTCTCCTGACACTGCAGCTATTTTAGCTGAAAGAAAATTTTTGATTGTGAATTATTTTTATCCTTTCCTAAATAAATCTATTTACTACCTACACAAGATCTACGAAAAGGAAGGAAAGTAAAAGAAAAATACTATATTAACATAGCTGCTACCTGAAACAGTCTTGTTACAGTAAAATTGAGATAATCTGTACTCCTTTAAAAGGCCTCTTAAACAGCTTAATAAAATAACAACACATACACATTATATCATAACTGCTTACTGTAATGGCTGAACTACATCAGAAGTGGAAAGCAGGAAATGCTTAATTCATTATGACTAGGAGTAGCAATCGAGCTTACAAGACACCTATCAATGGCTATGAGTACAATTTACCTGGTGTCAGTGGTACTAACTTACTTTATACTAACAAGTTCTCTGTGACTGCTTGGTCAATGAAGATGGTCAACCTGATGAAGTTACTAGATTCTATAGCAATACATTATGAAATAATTACATACCTGCTAACATCTGTAGAGCGACCGGTGAAAAGACATTTCCTTTGTCTTGATTGGCTAACACTGAAGCAAAAATGTTTATGATCTGTTGTTTTGTGTATGGTGCAAAGTGCAAAGTAGCGGGCCGTAGTGAACAGCGAGCTTGTAATCGTGGGAGAGTCCTCTCCGTCAAGTCTAAGGCATTAGCTACTCCCACCAAAACTATACGAGAGTTCTCAAGAGCTGGCCACTCAAATACTGTGTACAAAACCGATTGTTTCTTGCTGTCCAACTGGTCTATCTCGTCCAAAATTAAGAGTCTGTAAATAAGTAAAGTTCGTAGAAACAAAGAGTGTAAAATATACATAGGTATAGTTGTTAATTATTTCAAGCATAAAAAGTGAGACATACATCATCTTATGTTTTTTACTGAAATATTTATCGATAGCAGAAAGACAGGCTTTTTCAGTTTTTCCCGATATTGTTATTTTCAGTTCCTTGCAAATCCGGCTGTAAATGCTTGCTGCCGATTTTACCATAGTGCAGTTTATATACAGTTGTGTATATCCTTCGCGTATCTGAAAACAATAAAGAACATGTTATATTCAATAAAACGATGATATTTTAATATATAGGTACATTGAAATTTAACACTTACCTGTATACGAAAGTTTAATCTAACTTTTATTTAGATTTGTTTTTATTAAACTTAATATTATTATATTGTCTTACAAAAGCTGACTGTCGTTTAGGTATGTTCTTTATATTTTCTCTAATAAACTGTAATGTACCAATACGTAATTAAGTACCTACCTTTGGAGTTCCTAAAATATATGTAAGACTCGCAGTTTTTCCTGTACCAGGTTGACCAGAAATATACAATGATGCAGACTTTTCATTTTCAAGATGATCACATAAAAATTCCTCCAACCACTGAATCTCTTTCTCCCGACCGATTAATGGCTTCGCGACTTCTGTATTGATTTTACTAAAAAAAAAATAGGAAGAGTAAGTATTTTTAAAGTAAAATTGAGCTATGCCCAAGATAGATAAGTTAAAATGAAAGAATCATACACATTTCTTTCTAAATACAAGATAATATAATAGACTCGAAAGTAAGAAAGTAAAATAGATAATTTAATCTATTATTGATAGGTAGACTCCAACGACTAAGGAAGTGTTACCCCTTGACTGTACTTTTTGGGTTTCGTAAGTTGGGTGTGACTGCCGGGCGAAACTATATATAAAAGGTAGAACTAGATATAAGATTTAGCCTTACAGTAGGTTTTCCTGTAGGTATCGTCGGTGCCATGGGCAAACACAAAGACAATTAAACAAACACCCCCAAACAGGGAACAGAAATCTAAATTGACAATTTAAATATCAGCCCCACTGGGAATCGAACCTGGTTTGAGTCTGTTTCTTTAAAACCTTTCCCGAAAATTCGAAATTTGCATCAACAATAACACTACTTTTATTACTTTTAAGTCTTACCTTATCACGTCAGATGCATTGTGTTTCTTGGTTTTGCTCTTTCTTGATATTTTCACAACTGGACTGGTATCTGAAATTTTCAATTAGTAATAAGGTTAAAAACTCATAAAGCAACTTAAGAAAACCAGAATAGAGGGAAATTTAAATGTAAACTATACAATAAATAACGAACCATCATCTTCCACATGCTTGTCTTCACTTGTTGCCATAATATTTATAAAATTCTCATTTTCAATATTAACTTTTTCCTTTTTTGTATTCACATACGTCCTCTTCCGGGATTTAAAAGGAATTGTTGCTTGAATTTCAGACATCTAAAAAAAACTTTGTCTTAAATAACTTATCTTCGATTTAATGTATATAAATAAATACATTAAAATTATACCTACATGTTTCAATACATTGTTTTGGTGTCGCTATAATAATTATATTGACTTGAATATTTATGTATAGTTTAGTTTTACATAAAAAATGTTAGCCCATTTTTCAACATCAAAGGAAATTAAAAAAAAAAAGAACACAATTAATATTTGTATAAAACTTTATTTGCAACATTTCATATTTCAAATCCACCACAAGAGAAATCAAAGCAATAACACATATTAAATTATAATTTAATTGATTACACAAAAATATGTAAGTACATTATACACAAATTATTAAATGTAGTCACTATAAATGAGCAAAATCTTTAAAAACAGTACAAATGTCAAATTAATTTCAATTTTATCAGTTTAATTAATATACAATAAATGAAAAAAACAATAATTGAAATACATAATGTAAAGTTTCCTCGAATTATACAAATACATAAGTAATAATATATGTCAGCAAATACACTAGAACACTAATGCAAAATTGTTAAATATAAACCAGAATACACTTATACTAATCACGGTTTATCTTTGTTAAAATCATTTTGCTGTTGGTGAGTCATATTATTGGCCATGCTGTTGGCCATATTAGACATGTTTTTTAATAAATCATACTGTTGCTGAGCCTTCAACCATGGATTTTGGAAATGCATCCCATGTAAATCCATTTGATGCCTTAACATTGCATGCTGAGCAGAAAGAATTTGACGTTGTGTAAGATAGTCTGCCGGACTTGCCATAGGAGGATTAGGCTTCATAGAGGGTGGTATGGGTTGTCTCATTCCTGGCAATTTTGCTACTGGTATCATTGGTTTTAAGGGTTTAGGTACTGGTTTAGATGGTCCAGGTGATGCCTTTGGAGAATCACTTTTAGGTGCAATCATGTTTGATACTTGAGTACTAGTTATTTGATTGGATTGATTTATGTTATGATCAGGTAATCCACTTACTCCTTGCTTATCCTCTGCAATTACCAACTTTGGAGATGAGCTTGGAGAACGAGTTTGTGGTCGTGGTGTGGACTGCACAGGATTTGGTGAACTATGAGACACCATTGGGTAGCAAGGAGGTGGGACTATAGGGGGGTTTGTAGTACTTGGTGATTTAAGATTAGATTTATTAGATACTTCCGGTCTCATTAAATGCATTTGAGAACTACCTGGTTTTTCTATCTTTGGCGGAACTATTCCACTAGTTGAAGGTACTCTCAACGGAGTAGGAACTGCGGTTAGGGGCCGTGAAGCTAAATTTGAAAAGACATTATTTTGTGGTATTGGTAGTGGAAGCAACTTGTTAGGTAAGTTCTGTTTTTTAGCTAAATTAGCTATGGATTGCATTGTTTCAAAAGCTTTGCTTTGTTGTGGACCAAGTTGACTTTGTATATTGTGAGGAGTAGATAAATCAAGAGCTGTACTTAATTTATGTTCTGTTAATGGAATATTTATCTGTGGTGCTTTAGCATTAGATAGATTTAGTTTGTTTACAGCAGGGAATGTTTTGGGATTAGCTGGAACTAATTTAGGTACTTGTGCTTTATTTTTTGTTGTCTTTCCTTTTTTGTCAGTCTGCAGTGATTGCAGTTGTTGTTCAAAGGTTTGTTGAAATGTTATAGGGGCTGAAAAACTTCCACTTTGTTTTCCAAGTTTAGTATCTGCAATGGGTTTTAAGTTCGGTACGGGTCCCTTATTTGATGTTTCTGATGGTTTATTAAGTGGTTTTGTTTGATTTGAACTTCCTTCAACTTTGCCTGTAGGATTTAATTTAGAGTCATTTTCAGTTTTCACTTTTTTTGGATCTGTTTCAGGTAACTTTAGTATTTCAATGTAATTATGAACAGGAGGACTTGGTGCTTTGTGAGCGGAGGTATTGCTTGTGCTAGTGAGATTCTTATTTACTACAACTTTTTTCTGGTCAACATTGGCAGAATCACATGGGCTTCTAGGTTCCATTTTTTGATCAGTTAATGTAATTGATAAAGAAGGGGGAATATTAATTTTGCAAGAATCAAATAAAGATTTAAGAGGATCACCAGATGTTTGATTTAGGACAGGAGCAGAAAGAGGGGTTTTAACTTGGGCCAATACTTTAGCACGGTCTGTTGGGTCACTATTATTTGCTAGTAAATCCATTCTTAATTTACCAACTACTTGACTTTTATTATGAGATATTTGTAATCCTGGCCCGCTTGGCCTTAAATCTGGCATTTTCTTAGTAACAGGTTTATTAAGATCTGTAGGTTTTTGATTAGATGGTGAAACATCTGGTTTTGGTATTTGAAGTTTTATGGGTGAGACCAGTTTTTGTACTGCTGATGATACAACCTTCTGTACTGTAGGTGCCATTGATTTTTGTATGGATGATGAAGATTGGATTGGAGTTTCATTTGATTGAGGTTTAGGAGGGGAATTAATATTTGATCCAGGGCTTGTCTTTTTTAAAGCTGGATTTTCTAAAGGCTGTTGTTTTACAATACTTAATTGTTTCATATCCTTAGTAGATGATGGTGGTGGCATTAGAGAAAGCATATTACTTGTTGCAGAAGGTGACTGAATTTTTTCAGGTGGATCATTAGTCTTTAAAGAATTATTATCTGTTGATGTATTTGGAATATGTGTGATCTTACTCTTGTCTTCAATTTTTGATTTTTTGATTTCAGACATACAAGAAGGAACATTTTGTTTTCGTTTTAAATTTTCTTCATTTTTAGGTGAAGTAGTTTGACTTTTTGTTGTATTGTCGATATTCGTTTTAATCGCATTATCATCTAGAACAGGTTTGCTGGGTGAACTTTTAGTAGAATTATTCTTAGCAGTTAATTCAAATGAATTTAAGAACTGAGATTTTTCCACTTCATCATCATTCCGCTTTGTATGAGCCATAGTTGAATCTGTAACTGCACTGTTAGGATAGTCTTGGGTTTTACTGCCATCTTTGCTTTGTTGGTTCAATATTAACAACTTCTTATGTGAATCATTAGATTTGCTTACACTGTTGTCTTCAGGCATTGGACTATCAGTTCCAGAAGAGGCCTCAGATCCATGATCATTTATATTTGGTGCTGGACTGCTAGCATTGGTATCTTCAGTAGTAGCAGGACTAGATTTCCTATCAGGGAATAGTGATCTCTTTCTATTATTATCAAACAACCTATTGCGAATGGCAACATAATCTATTATTTGGTAAAAAAATCTCATAGGCTCATTTCTCTTCCAATTGTATATATATGCAACATCCATTAAAGTATAGTAGTCTGGTAAAGGTACTTTTTTGTATAATATGACAATTGCAAACTGTGTACTATCAATATCAAACTTCATACTGAGAAATTTCTTAAGATGGCTTATGTTTACCACTGCAGGGCACTGAAGAAATCTTCTCGATGCAGCTGTCTGTGTCTGACTCTCATTGCTGTCTGATGACTTACTTGATATACTGTCTGTATCTGTGGCATCCACATATTCGAGAGAAAAGGATATCACATCCTCTGGACTAAAAATAATTCTCTCAGTGTCCTCACCCCTCTGTTCTGGCGTCGCCGATGCAGCGGGACCGGGTCTTGAGGCATAGAAAGTTTGTCGACGCTCCATTTCTTTTTGAAACAATCCAGGTACAAGTTTGTACACTATGTCTTGCAAAGCTTTATCTGGTTTAATATTAGGTTTTGCAGAATTTATCATCATTTCGCAGACCGGACAGTAGCTTTTTATTTGAAGATGTTTAATAATACAACTTCTACAAAACGAATGTAAACATTCGACGATAGTCGTAGCGTCGATGTAGTAGCCTCTACACAACGGACATGTTATATGTTCGTTGACTTCCCCTAGCAATGTCCTTTGCGGAACCACTGCACTGTTATTTTGATCAGACATCTTCACGATTTTAGCATCAGGCTGTATATTAGAAGTAACCATTTTCTTAAGAGCTTCACCAGCGTCATCAAAATGCAATACACTGAACTAGCAGCATAACATGTGAATCAATTTCGGTTTTAATTACCACGTCACTACACTTATATTGAACTGTTACGCAATTAGAACGCATAACAATAATTAAATCACAATAAATTAACACAAAAATGGAATAAATACATAGAAAACCGCGAAAAATACGTCTTACACTGCCACAAAGTCACGTACAATTTCCGAAATCGGAATAAAATAAAGTTAAATAAAGTTTTGTTTCGTTACGTTGGTAGCCCTGGCTGTCTAAAATTTCTCGTTTAACCTATTGTAAAGAAATGTATTTTAAATATAAAACTACTTGAAGCCTAAATACTGTAACTAGGTTTTTGAATACTTACATTTCGTTGAGATATTTCGTTATTTCTTTCAATAACTATACTCATAAAATTCCTTAATTAAATTTTATTTTACTATTTGTACTACCCTGACACAATAGACTTGTAAAATTTGGCGCGCAAATCGCGCAATAGGCAATAATTTACAATCCACAGTCCACACATTTCACATCACAGTCCACAGACTAAAAAGACATCACAGTCCATACCAAACCAACCCACAAGTCATAATTTCTCTCTAGTCTATGGTCTATCCTATATCTATGATCTACTATAACAGATATAATAATATTTGTTTTTTTTATGGTCAAAGTTGAAAGATAACACTATACTGCTAAACACAAGTTAGCGTTGCGACTAAGGTAGGTTTTTGTGGTTATTTAAAGTGCTCAAGACGGCGCTTGGGCGTCGAGAAAGCGCTCGTCAGAACGTTGGCTAAACAGCCCAGTCAGCCCACTACTAATCGAGGAAGCAAGCGCTCGACCGAACATGGGTTTAGTCCACGAATAAAAAACTCCATAAAAAAACGTCCCACGTATGAAAACTCACATTCGAGAAGTCATAATATTATGGTCCAGTATATTATATTATAGTGTATTATCTATAATATAATATGGTCTATCCCGAAACGTTAAATAAAACTAAAAGTGTCAAATAAGTTCTCGTGCGAACGTGGGCTAGCATAATATTTATAATATATATATATATTCTTTGACTTTGGTAACATGGCAAGTGGCAACATTGTCGCTTCTTCATTTTCTTTTCTCTTGTGTAGACCGCGCTGTAGAGAGCGCGTCCGCTTATCTTCATCGGTTATTACTAACGTGATCTCCAAAATATAAGTGATATACTTAGGAGAGGCCTTTCGGTTTTAGTTTTATTAACATGAGAGCTAAGGTATTTATTATATTTAGTATATAAATATTGCCAAAATTTTTGAGAAGCGAAACCTTTATTTGGCTCGCTGATTGTTTTTACAATTTTAATCTTCTTTTACAGTGGCGTAAGAAGCGCATGCGAAGGCTAAAGCGAAAACGTAGGAAGATGCGTGCGAGGTCTAAATAACTGGTACGTTCTATTATTTTTTACATATTTGTATCTAACGCTATTTAATTAAACTTCTACGTAATGTTACTACTGTATTAGCCTGTCT
The DNA here is from genome assembly GCA_018231305.1 of Noctuana lactifera. Lineage (NCBI taxonomy): Eukaryota > Metazoa > Arthropoda > Insecta > Lepidoptera > Hesperiidae > Noctuana > Noctuana lactifera. Next base: position 12,266 of record DWAV01000690.1, read on the forward strand.
GGCATGTACCTAAATGTTGGGTTGATTTAGTTACAAAATTTTCATATTACTAGGCGCGAACTTTTCCACGTGATAAAATCGATTTTATTAAAATTTAGTGCTTCCATTCATATAACCTTAAATATTGGCAACAATGACAACAATCAGTAACGTAAGTATAACGGCATGACCCATATTCGATATAATTTCATAATTTGTTCTGTTTAGTCCTTTGCATTGGGTACTGATTCTATTGATTCCCAGCGTGGACATTAGATTGGTGCGTGCTTTGGCCACATGTCTTCCTGAATAAGGTTTATAAACCTATACCATTTTTACAATGGTAAAATGTTACCTACTTCGTTTTGAAGCAGCTAATGAATAAAATATGATTTTAACCAACTTTAAACCTATGGATAGTATTTGTGTGTGTGCATGCCTTAGGTACCGATTTCTCATTTTTGATACCTGCCAAAAAGCCTGCCATAACTAATGAGGCAATCTTTTTCTTTTACAACTGAAACCAAACCACTAGGCATGTTTTCCAAAAATTGATATTACTCCATGAGTTTTTTTATTTAAATTAATTTTATTTTGTTAATAACAAAATTATTTCCTCTGTAGGTACTTAAAATTGGCATGAAGGTTTATATTTATTTATAAGAGTTAGACGCTTATCTTTACTAAAGGTTAATAGGTAGGTACTTACTTATGTACATAACTCGTAATAAGTTATGCCCTCTTAGGCAGTTACTTACTCTTCATGAGTATAGTGCAAAGAATTAGAGGGAAAAGTAAATATTAGCTTGCTCCACCCTTATGCTTTTACTTAATAAATCTAAGGACTTATGAAAGCTAACAAATTTTAATGTGTTTATACCTATCATAATTATTAATTAACACAACAATTTTATTACATAATGTTTCCATATTTTTATTTCAGGTACATTTAGTATGGGGCGTGAGCAAGTCTAAGCTTCCTGCTTTTGGTACCAAATAAAAAAAATTTAAAATCCCCTCTTGTTGTTTTATTAAATTTAATAAGTGCTCTGAACTTTTTTTTTTTTTATGTAGTCTGTGTATTGTAGATTGTAGTAGGCATAGATAGTAGTAGGTAAGGTACCTAACAGTTCGTCAATAAAATTTGTAAACATTTAATTATAAATTGACTGCCCGTTAATAGGTAACCATGTTAAATGGCGCTACTGTATAGGTATCTAGGTAACCATGTTAAATGGCGCTACTGTATAGGTATCTATGGCTAGATGCACATGAAACGTCGATACATAGTACCTACAAACCTAATAGGTTACTTTACTATTCTATTTTCAAACGTCCTTTCAAGTTTCGGCGTTAAATGTGGGCACAACATAAATAAAATTAAATGCCATACAAGAATAAAAAATAACAGTACATAGGTACAGAGCGAAACCAGTATTTTTGAATTAGAATAATGGGTCGTATGAGTGGCATAAAATGGGAAAAAGCTAGCCAGTGCAGACCTGTACACAATATAATTTCCTCTGATTTTCCTAAATATAATCCTCAACCATGGAAATTTATGGTAAGTTATTTATGTATACAAAATGTCTATTCCGATAATCGCAGTCATATTATCATAGGTTCCTACCTATTCGTCCGTTTAGCGGACGCTAGCTACAACAGCCTTATTTTATTTACCTATAAGATAGAGAAGTGAACCTAAATAGGTATGTACTTTAGAAGACTAAAATTACGGGATAAAGATTAATAATTTTGATTGTGGTTGTACCTTGCATGCAATTTGATACAGCCTGGCCAAATTGAAAGCGGTGTTTTATCTATCCATCGTATGACGTAGGTACTTTGGGCTGGATAAACTAAAAAATGATGGTCTCACTAGTAATACTAAATAAAATTATCAGGAGGGGCCATCACGTGTTCAATGGTTACTGTCATACGAATATCAAAGAATGTGGCTGGAAGAAAGGGAACTATGGAACAAGCGCATGTACCCAGAAAATACAACTGTTAACGTTGACATTGTTAAACGCTATGTCTTAACATTTAAAACAAATCATCAGCCACCAAAACCAGAAAAAAAGAAACCGTTTAAAATTAAAAAGTTAGTTTCAACTACCTATCTCAATATTATACTTAGGTACCTAAGTATCTAATGATGTAATAGCATGCCTTCAACCCTTTTTATGTCCCACTGCTGGGCACGGGTCTCTCCCCATAACCGAGGAAGGCCTTGAGCACACTCCACCACGCTGCTCCAATGCGGATGGGTGGAGAGACGAGTTAGTGGCCAACCGGTGTCGGATATTGTCAAACCGCCCAAAAGGCCTCCGACCAGGTTTAACGACTATTATCTGACGATAACAACCGGGACCGACGGCTTAACATGCCCTTCGAAGCACGGGAGCGCACATGAAATTTGCCATTAGCGGTCACCCATCCGAGTACTGGCCGCGCCCGACGTTGCTTAACAATGTGATCGCTTGTGATCCACACTACTAGCGGGGCTCTGCGCGCTTCGATGGCCAACCGATGTTTTCATAAGGGGCCATGCGTGATTCTAGGCAGTTTTACAAAGGGAAATAAAATAAAGTTCATCACATTTGGAAATTATGACTTGCTATGTACAGAGGATACAATGTGCAGCTTTGTGTGTAGTATTTGGAGTCCTACCTAACCATCAAAATGGTCTAGCGAATCAAAATATCTATATCTACAACTTTAAATTATTGGTATTTCAAAAATATGGGTTACTAGGCAACTTCTTAACTTTTACAGATTTGAAGGCGTGGGTAGCAAGACTTCTAATAGAAGACCTCCTGGAGATAAAGCTATGAAATTCGAAAAGAATAGTGGAGCACAGCAACAATCGCTTGCGGCTAAATAATCAACTTGCAAACATATTCAACTTTAGTTTAATATAATACTCGTATATTATGTATTTTAATTTTTATCAATCTTCCTGGTTTTATATGTTTTACCAATTTTACTTTTGGTCTATAATTTATATTTAAATTGAAAATTATTTGCAGTTTCATTTCAATCATGCGATCGAATAACTGTAATAATAAGGATTTTAGGTATGTACTTAGAATCTTTCCAACGTATTTTGGAAATGGTCTGTCTATTCGACATACAAATTGTTCACTAGACTATCCAATCTAATAGGTATAGAAAAAAATTCCAATTCTTTTCCGTGCAGAAGCTAATAGTACTACATACGTTGGGAGTTTATGGTCTTATGAAGTATGTTTAGAAAAGTACAGGCTCACAAAACATGATGGTATGTATGGTCATGGTATGGTATGTAGTTCCCATTAGTTTCATAGAATATGACGTACCAAAACTACCAAACAAATTGTGTGAAATTATTTCTTACAAGTCTTACAACTTTTCCGTTTGAAAATTAAGGAAAATAACGCTCGACAATCTTTGTTTTAATGAAACATTTAATTTCATTGTTTGTCCACTAATTATGCGTAGTGACAATTTTATTAATTTACCACTTTTACAACTCTACAAGTAGGTTGAAAAGATATTTCAATTTGCTCTGAACAAACTATACTTCAAAGGATATAAATTAAAAATGCGTTATGAAATTTCTGATTTATTATAGCATTGTTAATAATGATGTACTATTTATTAATAATTAAGGTAAAACAACTTTGTCTATTTCGAACTAAAATAATTATGATGTGAAACATACTACCTACACTCTTAATTTTCAATTTCACTGAAACGGATTATTTATTTTTATATAGCTTACAGTCTTACACATAAAACTTTACTAAATATCTTCATACTGTTATGTTGTTGTGTTATAAAAATATGATTGCTTTCAGATTTCGAATTAATTTTATTTTATCTTAAGAATTGGTTACATTAAGATTTTTTAAAAACAATATTTAACAGGCGTTACAATATAGGTACAGGTACATTACTGAGTTAATTTGGTATATAACCCTAAGTTCACAGTTCTTAAAGTAAAAAAATTATCACTTAATCAAATCAGTCAATTTCCAAATAGGTACTGCATTTATTTTGATTAATGGATTCCCAAGGTTTACTTTTTAAATTTGGCTATTTCCAACAAATCAAACAATTAAAGTGTTAAACTGAGAAGGTTCTTTTCAATAGTTGATTATTTCATTTTGGATAAAGAAAAGTTTAGTTTAATGCTAATAGCACATTCTTTTAAAGTAAGAGCCCAAGCTTGCTTTGAACTTTTATAAAATAACGAGGTCTTCGCGGGCTGTTACACCAATAAGCAGATAAATCGTTTAAAAAAAAAACTTTTTTATGAGACTGTATCTAAGTTTTTTTTAGTATTTAAATAGGCAGATACGACATTTTTATTGCAAATTCACCAGATTACAAACAAACATAATTATTTTTAAATATCTCTCTTCCAGACAATATAATAATATATTATGTATTTATGATTTTTCAGTAAGGACTACAAATACAATTACTATTGGAAAATTGAAATAAATTAGAATGCGTTGGAAAAAGCAAAAATATTACAAATTTTTGAAGCGACGACTGGGCCACGTGGACTAGGACTACGCTAAATTATTTAAGCAAATTGTAAAAAAGCAAGCAGTCTATAATAACTTAACATAAACTATATTCCCTAGATGTTTGTTAAAACAGAAAAATAATAACCTGTTAAAAAGAACCTTTAATATTATAAAGATAGATGCTTAAAATGGTCCTATTTATTTTTTTGGTTATTTGGCGTCTTTATATTTTACTTATATGAAGATATAGCAAATAAACTGCCGTTCTAAATATACTAGCAGGATTATTATGCCGAATATGGAATGAAGTATTTAGATATTTTACACTTTTTTGAATTTATAATATCAGCTTAACTTTTAAGATATTTTTAGATATTTATCCAAACTGGAAACTGAAAGCTGAACCGGGATATCCCCCGCCGCTGTGGAAATCAAAATGTGGTCCTCCGCGATTAAAGAATGTCTGGAATACTACGTTGGGGTCTATATCTGAAAGAAAAATGAAATAGAAAATTGAATTTATTACTCTTTAATATTGTATTAACTTACCGAATATATATTATAAAATTATAATAGAAACATACATAATATTATTATATGCTTTTTCTGCAACACTTAAAGGTTGACTGGCAGAGAAAGCATATAACATGCCTGCATTTTATACCAATATTTATTAGGTATAAGAAAGGTTTAA
>DWAV01000691.1:0-17430 GCA_018231305.1 Noctuana lactifera
TTTATGAACGAAGTTACGTATTTAAGAAGTATACAAGTATCCTACTATCCTGGAGTTGGGTGACAAAGGTTATTTTCATAACGGCAAAAAGGAGGAACGTGTCGAGCGTAGCAATGGATAGATTATAATATTATGAGGTCATTTGTAAGGATAGCTCTACTCAGTCTAATATTACTATCACTGTCGAGTCGATTACTGCGACCTTTTTATTTTCTGAACATGAATACTTAAATAGTTTATACATACACAAATATTATATTTTAAATTAAAAATGTATTAAAATACTGATTTAAATTTATTGAAGTCTAGCTTCTCCCCGTACCCAAGTATAAGATAATTGACACTCTTATTCGAATACCTACAGCCTTTTTTACACACAAATATTTCTATTTATAATAGTAGGATACTTGTATACTTCTTAAATACGTAACTTCGTTCATAAATTCGTAAATAGAAACGTAAAATCTTAGTATTTATTTAGAATCCATTTCTTTCAGTATTTGGAATTAACGCATGAAAATTTTTATATCCGGCTGTAGGACGATGAACCTTCGATATGCGGGATCATTAATGCAATAAAGGCAACTGTCAGAGCAGAGAGCGTTGGCAGTGCCGAGCTCTGGAGCCTGCCAATTATAACGGTACTAACGCGGTGACTGGTTCGTTTTCTTTGCAATTACATATATGTATAAATAAATACTATCAACTACGTACGATATATTCCTCTTAATGTAAACACGTTTTCATTTTAACCCCTTTATATTAAGTTCACGTGCATAGGCACGTGTTTAAGTAATGGAATTATTAAATTCTTTAGAATCTTGTCGACATTTACTTTGAGAGTGACAGAGTTGATCTAACTGAGGTAACACACACTTGTTTGGATTTGTTGAAATGAGGACACATTTTAAGACAATCGCACCTCAGGAATTGCTTTTAGGATGATGTTATTATGACGACAATGTTAGAAGGTAATTCCACAGCTCCAAGTAATTCTAATAGTTCTGTTGGAATGATAAGCATTGATCGCTGAAATATACTATATGAAAACAAAGAACTACTTAAATATTTACATTGATAAAAACAAGTTTTTTGTCAAATGCCATAACAAAGATTTTTGTCGTCGACGGAGCAGCCACGTCAGTGAAAAAAAAAACAGGTAAGTTTCGGCATAACAGTATTTCTTAAAAGGAGAGGTGCTACAGATATATTTCATTACAAAAGCGGACCCTCGTCCCAAAAAAACAGGAGCACACAAAAGATACAGGTAGGTTTCCCAAATCTCACATGCTATTATTATTACCGAACCGCTCTAAATAATCGTAATATTAAAGATTGTAGATGGAAACGAGAAGAGAACCGGTTTGGCCGCGACTAGCAAGTTATGTCATGAAATGTATTTTATATTGGTCGAGCGAATTAGACATGACTTCGTACTTTCACCGTTGACTTTCTTGGCCGCGTATGCGATAAGACACGAAATACTGGTCTGACTCGTTCTTCAGACCTCTGTCATGTTAAATTGGTATTGTTCAACAACACTTTATGAAGCGAGATTTGTGCTCCTAATAGTAATAAATACAGCATTCGTCAATGTCAATGTTTAAATAGAAAGTTTATGTCATCTAAATTATTTATCAACATACATGTATTGTGATTTAAGTTAATTATAATGAGCGATTTTATCATTTATCTGCAAAACAACAATTTATCAAGATTTGTTTTAATTACACAATAATGTATTACAATAATACCTATATTATTCCACAAATATGAGATTGAATGAGTTTTTTCTTACAAAATATGACGTTTTTCCATTGTACGCTAATTGAAAGACGCCAATAGTTCAACGCACATTATACCTACTTTATCAGCATAGATAGGCGTCCCGTCTATAAAAACAAACGTGCTTCCAGCAATAAATACTTGTTTTAGATTAATCATATCCGTCCAAGTCGCCTACACTCACGCATTAATAAGCAGGTGTTCATAAATACACATTCTATCGTAAAGTTGCGGCTGTAATTGCTCCGACGCACGATCCCGACTTAACTTAAACAACATCGACAAAAAATCGAAAGACCGGTTATCCGCTGGCATAAAATGGTTTCGGGGCGTTCCGTGTCATGAATATTCATTTAATTATACGAACACATACATAAACATAGGCGGAGGAGATTCGTGATGACGCACACTCAACCGTTTTCGGCGTACCTAGTGATGTTTTCCTTTTTCTCTGGCGTTTATTTATAGCGAAGATCAATAACTAATAATACAAGTTCTCGGAATGTACAATGCTGATGCCGACGTGATTTACTAGGACGCTTTATGAGGGGCAACACTGTAAATTATATGCAAGGCTGTAAAGGCTATCTATATGTTTTTGTTTATATTCTAAACATTTCCATCATATTTTCAATGTTATCTCTTTTTTCCGTATCCGAATGGTGACGTCGTTATAGAATCGTGCGAAGATCAATAACAGGTCATTGTATAAAATTTTTTCTAAAAAGTTTTTCTAAAAAAAACGCCTATATATATAAAGGCACTTTTTATTCACATTCGTGTCTACATACTTAAGCACGTGTAAAGTTTATATGAATTCGTTGAATGATTACATGATGCACAAACAAGTAACCATGCATTATTCAGTATGATCAAACATACTTGAGGCTAAAGAATTATGTAGAATCTATAGAAAATGATGTGACCCCGTTACTCGGATGCCGAATTGAAATTTAGATTGTGAAATGATAATAACAAATGTATTTGTCGTCCACAGTGACCTCTGGTTTTTATATCAACCAGTGTGAAGCATAAGTGGTCCATGCATACGCAGATGACGTCCGAACAAACAACGACTGATACTTATCTGAATGTAAAATTAGGGATGCTGATCCCGATTTTTCAACATGAACACTATAAGGCCGCCTTCATAAAGGACTCGAAATCACTAGGATTTCAGAAAGAAAAGAGACCGAAAATGCTTATTCAGCTCATGAGTTGATGATACTGTAACGATTTGCTCACACAGAAGCATTGTAAAATGTCAAAATGCGTACCTTGCGTTCTAAAATAATTGTTGTTTTACCATTTTTAAATAAAGAAAGGCACAGTTATTGCAGAACAGAAAAATACCATGATTGTAATGTAAAAACGTGTAATACTTGAAAAATGCAGTGTTCGCAGAACGCAGAATAATCATAACAAAATACGTCCGATGTTTACGTTATACTTACTTCTATTGACTCGTAAATCGTCAAAAAAATTTGTGTAGGTTTTATATTTGAACAAATTAGCTACTTACTCATTGTTGAGTATCTAATTTGTTCCTCCTCGTGGACTTAAGCCTACTCAACCGTCGTTTCATTAGCGATACAATTTCGACGTACTCCTTATATACTCGCAACATTTTCCTCAATCCCCAGATCAAGACCTCCCTTATGTATTCGTGTTATTCGTGGCACATTTAAAAAACATGAAATGGTTGCGTTTCGATGACGACAGTGCTACCTACAAACGTTATTTGGTATTAAAATCATTCGAACGTATCGCGCTACTAATGTATGCCTGCTGAATTATTTATTCGTGAATGGCAAAATGGAATGTGATATTTTTACCTTTCTTATTAATCTCGATTGATTCGCGTTCTGGAGAGCCACCTGGAAAAATGGAGAACAGACGTTATAAAAAACTTATATTATGTACACGAAGTTTATTTCGGTTAAATTTATATAATCATGTAGAAAAAAGCTCCATAAACTATAATACATTGTACTTATATTCAAATGATAATAAATGTATGTATGTATCTATGATTATATATGTTCCTTAGCGCATTGACTACAGGTTAAACATGACAACCGCGAACCGTTGTAATTTCACTCTACAAATAAAGACTCGCAACAAAAATCTTTCGTCAAAGCAAAGGTTAAATATTTATTCACGGAATATTTCCGAAGCTGACAAGAATGGCGGGCGCGGACCGGTTATAGCAACCTGTTTTAGCGGGTAAAAGGTATGTGAAATAAACAACCTTCTTTCATTATGTTATTCTCCGAACACGCTGATACAATGCTCTCGAGATAAAAAAAGGAAACCATAACATTACAATACAGCGTCAACACAAAAAACTAATGAATGACTAGTCGAGTCGTATTAGTCCCATCATGAGGACCATTAATTGCATTACTTAGATATAGCACGAATCTCATTATTCCATTTCAGATTTTATCATTGTTATAAAAGATACGATATCTATTCGTAATTTTTGTATGAACTTATCAATGATAAAATTGGTTGGACCCGTGTACTTAATTAAAATTCTCAGCGAAATTTTTTGCTTTAATAGGTAGATACTTTGCAGATATGATGAGATAACATTAATTTTTGGATAGATAGAAATAGAATATTTTTTTATTTGTATTACAATGGAGCTGTTTATATTTTATATTTAATTTTTGTTGTTAATAACCTTATAGTATTTAAAATATACAAAGCCGGTAAAACTTATCGTCAATCAATTACATACGAAATAACATTGATGTACCAAACCTATCTACGAGTACTTCTTGCATCAGATATATCTTCGCTATAGAAAATTCAACAGACATAGAGCAAAACTCGCTTCTCCAGGTAACAATAAGGAGTTATATATGACATCATATAATGTTACCTATCGTCCTTATGTATAAACATGAATTTCGATTGGTTGATGCTATCTGGTAGCTGCGGAGCTGGCGAGCAGGTGGCCAGAGCGTTGGCATATCAGAACGATCCAGTCCACGCGTATCGTCAACGGCCTGCAGCTGTCAGTTCACTAACCCATAAACTTATGAGCGCAACGGGCTTAATGGCTTTGTAATTCCGCACCCACCCTCTACTCGTACATTAATGTCGCGCAACAAAAACCTGCCAAGATTACTGCGATAATCATTTGATTTACGCAACATATACTAATACATGATACAAATAAAGTAGGTATATTTTATTTAACAGAAAATTTTTAATCGATCACGTAGTGTGTGTTGTGAATCGTCACTTCTCGATCTTTTCGATTTATCAACGGGGCTCCGTAATTAACGTCGCTTATTAATAATGCATATTTCAACTTTAAAAGCTATTGCAATTGGCCATAAATTATATAATACAAGCTTATAGTCATGTCAAACGCCCCCATAGCCTCACATGTTCCTGGATACGATTAACCTTATTTACGTGTGTGCGTACTTCAGTATATTATACAGTAGGTGCGTATATGTTTGTGTGAATATATGTTTGCCATGTAAATAGGTTATCCAAATCGGGTAAGCAGACTTGCGAGGTTCGCAATTAATTCATTGAAAAACCAGATAATGCCTGATATCCATAATTGAAGTGTAGGAGCAAAGTGCCAACCAGCTGGGTAAGATATATCGCTCGTATGGTACCTACTCGAGCGACACCGCTGACATTTCATACGAACCGGTTTGTAAGTTATGCAATAGAAAACATATCCGCTTAATGACATGCAGCGACTGTTGCCTACTTAGCATAATCACCTGTCAATTGTAGTGAAATATGTTAGATCGTGGCTCGTCTATAAAAAACTTATCACTATAAACGCCCACACTTTACATTAATGTGCATTGTCATTTATCCTGGTACAGTTATAATAACCTCGATCTCATAAGCCGCCGGTTTGAATGGCATTTTTATCCTAACTTTAAGTTACAAATGGATTAATCAATAATAATGTTTGACGCATACACAATCTGTATTTAAAAGGCACATAAGGTTTCCTGTTTCATAACCGCCATTATAAAGCAACCTGGCGCACTAATAGCCGACAGCATACTTGGGGGAGGCCAAAAAAACATGCTATTTTCCCCTTAAGGTACCGCGAGCACCTTTCTTGATTGGTATGCGGCCCGACCAGTCGGCGAAACTGGTTCGGACGTGAGAAATGACCACTCGACTCCGGCAAGGAATAGCCACAGTCCGATATACCCTATGGGTGATATGTTGAACTAATTCCGACCAATTGGTAACAGAACGATTGAACTTTTTACAATAGACTTTTAGTTATTTGATTGATTTGTATTAAATAGATAAAAAAATATTATATTCTCAATGTGATTAATACTTACATACATAAATAATTATTTATTATAAATGAAACTTACTAAGGCCAAAGAGCATCGAAAATAGAAAAAGTTTCTCCAAGGGTATTAAATAAATATTCCTTAAGCCTACTAAAAAACTCATTATAAAACAAATACATTTTCTTCCGACGAAGGAATCATAAAAATCTCTACATTGTCTATAGTTATGGCAGTATTTCTATAAAAATATAGAAACATCGTTCTCATCGCTATAGTATTTTACACATAATATCCTCAACTTAAGACAATGTTACATCATTAACTTTCCATTACTTTATGGCAGTTGTGTCCGTATTTCATACGAAAACCCGCCTAGATAATAACCAACGGATGTCACTGGCCTGCTGGAAGCAAGCATTAAATATATCAAATCAACTTGACAAATATTCACAACCCGATTTAATCGTGTTCAGACAAGATGTTTACCTATTTAGACGCAGCATAATATGTCGTAAATGATTTCATAGCATACACGCTCCTCGGACGGGTTATACATTAACAGTTTCACATCTCTCAACGCGATCTGTTTATTGTAAATTAAATCGAGCTGCGATGTGTAGATATTGAAAACGAGCTCGCACTTGCCGAATGTGCGTGTTGTAAAACAGACAAATAATAAGTCAGAAGCGGTCTGCTACGGTTTGATACTGGATAAAAATAGCAATGTTTTCATAAACCCAATATGAGAGTTTACGCAGAGCTAGTTACGGGAATGAGGTCAAACGAGTTGGCATGCGTTCTCACTCCCGGCACCCGCCCGTCTTCTCAACCGGATTGTTGAAACATTTGAAACATAGCACCGCAATACATATAAAAAACACCTTCAAAGATTATTACGCTCAATGTTGTCATACGGATATATAATATAAACAAAAAAATTTAATACACCTAGTTATAATCTAGGAAAATTATAAATTACGAGTATCATTAATATGTAACCAATGACAGCGATAAGCGACAGCAACCTTTTAAATAAAATCTTTCATCTAAAAGGAATGTTTTATTTTTATTTATTTAGATTACCTAGTCATTCAAGTAAACCCAGCAAGTCTTCCAAGCAAAACCAGATGCGTGAGAGCCTTCTCCAGGTGAAAAATCCAAAATTGAAAGTCAATAAGATACAAGAATCAAATTGATTACTACTATTAATAAAAGTACAGTCAATTAAAAACTACTCTAAGACAGAAATTCATTCGTTTTATTGGCAGTAAAAACAAACCTAAGAAACGGCTTGTAAAATAAAAACTATTCTTTTTTAATCGTTATTTTTTCGTACTAGATCTTTACGCTCCAATGACTGAAGAGTGATAGAATGCTTGCAGTCACTAAGTATTTATTTTTTTATAGCGAAGTAACAAAAGATCTAAACAAAATAATCGGCATTAGGCAGCACGACCGACTCCAATCATTTAAAAATTCGAATTATCAAATAGAAACGTTCAAGTTACATCGTGAAATATTTATCGCTGATAAAATATTGTTTTGTGGGAGTATTCAATTAAAAACTGTTTTTGTTTCTAGATGTTTTTACCGTTTTTAAAACCGTAACAACTATGTTAAACTTTCTTAATTTAGTATTCTAATTGAGTATTGCAAAGTCAAAGCCAGTTGTCCGTGAATTATAATACATTAATTTATGCCATAATACATGACCATATCGTAATGTTCAAGTGTGTCCATTCATTATCACATATTATGACAATGAAAAAAGCGAACGTAACAAGTATCCATTATCTTTTATTCAGTTACATTCATTAATTCATTTATTAACTATCTAGCGTTTAAAGTAACAAAAATATTTATTAAATATATTACCAAACTTAACCAAGGAACCGAATAGAACATTGAAAATAAACTATTCAACAGACTTTCAATCGGTTTAAAAGAAGGTGCTATCAAACAAAAAATAAGCCATTGGCCATAGAATATTAAGCGTGGCGATGCACGGTTGTTGTGATTCATGGCAATCTCCGCCATTTTGCCGGTCAAAATAAAATCAATCAAAATATTGTGACTAATTTTAACTTCCGCGGACTAGAACTGTTAAATAATTTAAATTATGTCAACCACTTATTTATTATTACCTACTCAACATTTGCATACCCATCGTGGTGAAATATGGCGAACAATAATATTGATCTGTTAAATCTTTGTATACCCATAAAATATGTATGTGCAAATAAAATATGATTTTTATTTTACTACAAAATTAATTATAATTTCTTGTTACTTATCAATAATAATAGTTAAATGATCACGTAGAACATAAACGTATTCCAAATTGTAGCATGTTCATTAAGACTTCTTTAAATGTAGAGTAGGTACATTGGTAAATGTCTCTACATTCAATATATCATAGTCGTATATACATAGGCTTGTAAAACGATCAAACACTTTGCTTTGTAGAATCTCAGTTAGTCATTCTTGATATTTACAGTAAATGCAAACAGCATTACGTAAAGAGATCAAGGTGGGGGAAACATTTCCAAGTATCTTCTCCTCGTCTGTTGACTTAATAAACTGAATCGACTTACGTCAATTGTTGGATATTAGAATTTCATATTAAGCACCTCTCGTAAGCGCTACGCAACATGTACCTACCTAATTTATTCGTTGGACTACATGCACTTTTGCACAGATCTATGCGAGTTTTGAAAATAAAGATGTAGTATGTACCTACCTACTTTTGAATACGTATTACATTTAAAAAGAAAAATAACAAAAAGAAAAGTGTGTCATGAACTTGCCAGACAACATATTAATATGTCTGTACATAATATTGTATGAGTCAACAACAACTGAGCCACAGGAGCAATCCGAGCAATAAAGGTCATTGAAAAGGCACGCGAGCCGAGTTCCCATGGCCGTCGGAAACAATAACAAAATCGCGAGCCTCAAGCACATAAACCGGAGAACAATCGACCGAGTGGAAACAAGAGAGGGATATAAATCAAGCTAAGCGTTGCGTTGCGTGCACCGACCGGCCATAGATCCTCGCGTTTCGTTTCTGCACGCCTTCCCACCGCACCGCTTATAATTACCGAGTACTTTCGCCAACCTACGGTTCGACGCCATCTTGCTATTTATATTGCAAAATGGCGGACTCCGCGCCGCGCTGTGCAGCACGTGTTCTTCTTTCTTTTGTTATTTAAAGAAACTAGCCCCCTCTGCATACAAAATGATTACAAATAATGTTTTTAGAATCGTATAAACGTTAGGCTAATAGTCTAGTAAATATTAATTCAAGATTGTGTTGATTTGGAACTCGCGATTTGTCAACAAGGCCTCGCAAGAAATTTACATTGAATAGGGAGCCGTTAAGTTACGATGTGACTGCGAGCCGACGAAGGTCACCTTGACCAACTGACCGCGGTATTTTATCTTACTTATTTAATTAAATACCTTTTTACATTTTTAAAGGATACGTTACGTTACGTACTAACTACAAGTAAAAAGAAAGTTTTGTGTCAAATGTATAATAACAAACCTTTAACGGAAAGTGCTAATTCTACAGAAGTAAGTGAAAAGAGAGATATATTTCAAACAATTACTAATTTTCTAATTTCATTCCAACTGCACCAAATAGGTTTACCAATACATACATTGCCTGAACACTAACAGTAGGTAGGTACTTAAGTAGATAGTATTTTTTCTATTCCGTGCCTTAAAATAAACAACAAGACGTCATTTTCTTATTCTTAAATCAAATAAACATCGTTATCATGCTCTAATTATGTGATAAGATGATAACGAATATCGCACAACAAACTAATCACAAACTCGAAGTAGATAATATAATAAGCTTATCTTCATCAACTAGGTCGAATAAATGGCGTTAGATAACGGCAGAAAATAAGTTATGAAACACACGTTACGCATATTTCTTCTAATATAGATAGGTAGGTGTAGCACAAATTTTTGTGTGATAAGCAATCTAAATCTCAAGAATTTAAATCATTTTTAATAATGATTCATCAGATAATTATTGATTATAGACGTGCTCGTAGTCTTGAACGCATCCTGCAGTACTGGTGGCAGCGATATAACAGGAAACCAAATTCGAAGACAATTTCTATGCAGATGTTGCAAAGGCGACCGCTTAGTATTCAGCAAGTTTTGCAGGCCAATGGCGGCTGACTATCGGGCAGACCACCGTCTCTTGAATATGTATGAGCGAGCACTTGAACACTACACACGCACGTTGTTTAGCCGTGACACACATCCTTAGCAAAGATCCAATCAATTCAACGAGCAGATGTCGTACTTATAGCAATTTATTTGTTTGCTATTCACAAAAATAAAGGTTCTATGATATGCAAAATAAAATACCTTGAGTGAACTGAACTGATAAACTACACAGAAAATGTACGTGTATAATGTAGTAATGTTATTAATGCCAAGTAGCAATCTATTTAACTTACTAATGGTTTGTCGTTTAATAATTGACTTCCACCTGCTAAGTTATAAATAAATCTTATAACGAAGGCAATAGCCTCATTATCTAAAGTTCCCAACTCGTTATACTCGTAGCATGCGATGTAAATTGTAAATATTTGATTAAAAGTGGAATGCGATGCGCCGCACAAAAACCAACGTGTGTTTAGACAAATGACGAAAAAAGTAAATTGTGTGTGAGCCACGGCGATGTTCTTAGAATACAACGAGCATGACATCATGCCGTGCGAGTGAAGACAATGTGAATAGCCCCGTATTAATGGCGCAGAGAACAATGCTTAGATAATAAAACGTAAATGAAATGCGGTACCGACGGTAACACAAAGAGAATTCTTGAATATAAAACGGAACACTCGGCTAAATCAATTTGCATATCAAACCACATTCTAAATGAGTTGATAATGTTTATAGAAAACACATGTTCGTGCATCGATTGGCTAAGTATTGTTGCCCACATCTGTCGTGTTCACGGCTACACAGTTAACACATGTTTGCTAATAGCCCAAGTCGCATCACGTGTGGTAAAAATATATAAGTGGCCACGATACTTTGTCTAGAATCACACTTTAAAGAACTATGATTGCGTAAAGTGAAACGCTTAGTGGAACTTGATTCACGTTTAAAAATATAAGCTGCAACCAAAAACATAACCAGGCATCCATCAAAGTTATTCTAAAACATAAATTGCAATACCAATGCACAATAGAAAAGAAACGAGAATAAAGCATGCAGAATGACGGTGCGCGACGTGACGACGTGGGAAAGCGAATGGCAGTACTGGCGGCCATCTTGGAGTGGGTTCGTTCGGAAAACATCACGTGTCCGTGCGTCCGCCTGGCAACAGCGTACAAGCGCTAACCGGAGCGGAACAATTCATGCACGCCACGTGCTTTTTTGTTTGTGCAACATTCCTCTCCCAACGAGTATTGATTAAAGTCCAAACCTTTTAGTGACAGAATTATTACGCACATTCTTTGTGTGTTGATTTTATAGATCTTAAATCTGATAATAGGTAGTTCATTTAAATACAAAACAAACTACGAACGTCGACGAAGGAAATTATTTCAAATAATCGCACATAAAAAAAAAACAGGAGACCAGGGTCTGTTATTTTACAATCATGATGACTTCATATATATACGACAATGACTAATGAATAGTGTTGTAATTAAATTGGTTTGGAATTGTCGTATACTCGCGATTGTTGAAACACTATTATATACACGTATTACTATTTTTATACAATTATTTAGAAAGTTTTCAACTTAAAAACTATCTTACAATATCAATAATATAGTTACTACTCGTAGTTGTCCATTTAACATGATTTGCATATTTACATGATGACAGTTGCAAGTCTGTGGAAAACAATTGACAACTTAAAACTAGTTTTAACCTAGTTTAGTAACAATGGACTTCCGTAAAGTTACGCCTGATACAATCAACTTAAAAATAGTATATGTATCGCTGAAACTGTCAATTCAATCAATGAAATTCCAGTGACAAACGATTACGACTCAGTTACGATACGAAACGATTGTAATAACAGACTCGGGCCCCTGGAATGTACTTCAGTAATATTAACAACTGCATCATTCCAATTCAGGCGCCCACGTAATGGCGCTACACGTAATGTCTGTAGAATAAGATACTATAAACCAGTCTGACCTCCTACACTCATGTTCTAGATTTCCAAGCATTTCTAATATACGTTTCCTTCGCTATAGCACTGTTCTGAATCACGAATTAACGAAACAAGGAAGTACTTAATACTTTACCTAAAAATGAAATGTGAATTTAAGAGCCTGTTTATTTGTCTCTACACTAATACAATAAAAATAAAATTACCCTAATTCGGACACAATTTACAGAAATGACTAAGCCTACATTTGTTGTCGTCGAGAGTAAATATCAAACCTTGTGTTATGATGACATTGTAGTGTGTGGGAGTATGTACAGCACAACCATTAGGGCTGGTGTATTAGTGTTTTTCGTGACAAACGTTTCCTCGAGGCCCATCACGCCATGCGTGACTCACTATTACAGTTTTGTTATTATTTCTTTGATGCGATGTTGGTAGTTTTACGTTACATTGCTTCATTTTTTGTGTCTCGTTTTCATTGTCTGATGTATATGTCATTTGCCATACCTGCTCTCGTCTATTCAATGTAACAATGTACGGACGGTCCTTTTATAACCAATCTACCAGAAAAGTGCTTTGGAATTATTAAAGAATCATAGTAAGTTAAAAGATTTGATATAAAAAAGTCTGGTGATGTTGAATCATTCATGATGCAAATGAAGCATTATATTCCATTGGGCTAGACTCCTGCTATGAAAAATTATTTCTATCTTCTCCCGAGGACTAAGGTCAACATTTTTTATTCCGTTACGTTTATTTTTACGTCGCATAGCTGGGGCGAGTTTTAGCATTATACTTAAGAAATGTCTTAAAAAGTGGTCCCCGTTATGTAACTCGCTCTTCAACGTTTGAACGTAAACAAGCTTTTGAATCGCATACATAATGCAAAAGGTTTTTATCTCATCGTTTCTCTTTGGTTATGTTTAGTTTGAATGCAAATGTGGTTAACGACACAGGATTGGGCATCCGTTCAACATGTTTTCACTATATTACTATTTTATTATAATCCGGTTTTCGTAGTTTCTCGAAACAGTAAGTAATATCTAACTTACAAGCTTACGGTCACTTCATTTTTTAATCAAGCGTCGAAATTAATCCTAAAACTTTTTAGCTTTAATTGCATAATATCCAAACATTGCAAAAACTGAATTGTCTTTGTGAAGGCACAGCTCTCGCTATGATCACGTAATTCGCAAAAATTGACGGTAAAAAGTGTCTGAAAAAGCTTAGGCGGTGAATAAAAAAAATAACGGAAAACAAGATTAAAGGGAGATGGAAAATATGCTAACAATTTGTTAGAAAGAGATAGTGGGACACGCCATCTTGCTATCGCGACTCTTTAGTCACGCGCGGTAGAGCAGCGTTTCTATTTTTTGCGCGCGCTCTCGTCTGACCTCGTTGGTTTATCGTTATCAAACGGCTCTAATAATAAATGGATTTTGCTTGTAGTGAATTGCTCGTCGGCAAAACAAGCACGCATCGTAATAACAGAGATAACCTTCGCGACGTGGCCTGTTCGATTTATTTGCCTGTATGAACATTATGAACAATCATAAGTCTTATCACGCGGTGTATTCATTCACGGTGCCGCAATAATGTTAATTTATATTTTTTTTTACCTTTTTCATAATATCCAAAGAGGTTTTTTCTGTAACTTCCGGAATTACCAAATTACCTGCGAACTCTACACATCGCATAATAAATAATAAATAAAACGTAAAAATATAACGTCATGATTCTTGTGAAAAAATTATATTATTGAAATTGAAATGTAGGTTGAATGGATCAAATCACAGGAATTCATCACAAATCCAAAAT
Organism: Noctuana lactifera; assembly: GCA_018231305.1. Classification (NCBI taxonomy): domain Eukaryota; kingdom Metazoa; phylum Arthropoda; class Insecta; order Lepidoptera; family Hesperiidae; genus Noctuana; species Noctuana lactifera. Next base: position 14,059 of record DWAV01000691.1, read on the forward strand.
AATAATACAATTGCGCTCACTTCCCCATGTTTTACTGCTTGATACTCGTACGTGTTTAGTAATTTCGACTGCACAGTCCACTTAACCTCTTTAATAGCAATACTCATAGTTAATTAATGTACCAATAGTTCTGAACTTCTGACGACTACCAGACGTTTCCAATTGACCGTCTACAAACAATGCTATTAATAAAGATGTCTTAAACTATCACGACATTGCGTGACTGATTAAATTCTATTGAGTTTATGATCTTAGTAAATTTTACGTAATTTATGAAGATTGTTATATTGTATATATTTTATTTACATTCAGTATTTCGATAATTAAGTTAATTGTTATAATTATATTGTAAAAAAGAAACGTAGAATCTCCTACTTTTTAAAGTCGGTAAAAATATAATCAAGACATCTTTTATATCGCACGTCTTTTAAGACCATATATTATATTAAGAAGCAAATTAGTAAAAAATATGCAAAACAATGCGATTGCCGTGAGTCGTGCTTCGACATTTAATTACCTATTGTGTAAAAAGGCAAATGTTGAATGGATAAAGTGGAATTAATGATTGTTAAACAGGTATTCAAGGATATAAATGAACACTATTTATAGTTCTATTGATTCTAACCAGGCGATTACATGTTACAGTCACGAGCTTGCCTTGGTATCTTATCAAGTGCTTAGTCGAGCTCGAGATTAAAAAGTAACACAAGACTAAGCATTATCTTTAAAAAGAAAACAAGTTCTTGTTAACTTTTCAAATCTCGTTGAATTGTTCACAAAGCTTACCAGTTGCAATAACTTTAACCGTTTGGAATACAAAACTTGGGCAATGAATAAGAAGACACTATAAATTAAGTTGGGTAATGTAATACAAAGTTTATTCACAGTCAGACAGCAATTACGCCGGGAACTTTAAGCAGTATTCACAGCACCAGGGAGAACTGAACAGTAGCGCCAGTAGGGTTGCAACGGTTGCTGCATTATTTCAAATAGTAGATACGAGTACACTTTCTAGTCGTTTTAAATTATGTTAAGAAATTCAAAAAACATGCGATTCTTACATTAGTAGTGTAGATTAATTCATTCAGTATGGAGTTTGAAATCCTTTAAAAGCCAAAGAATTAAAAGTTAATGAATGGTAACCCTAGTAGAGGTGCGCCCTTCGCACCCTCTTCCGGACTGCAGGGGGTGAAATTGATAAAGTTTACCCACCCTCAGGATTTTTTCCAATTACTTCTGAATCTTTTAGACTGAACTTTCATTGACGTGTCACCTCAGCGTTAAGTTCGATTTCACATAAGTAAGTTAATAAAATTCTGAGCTGAGGCTCCGTTAGACTAATTTGTAATTTGTAACGCACCAAGCAACAGTTTTAGTCAGATATTTGATAATTACCTACTTATTAACCTGCAATTTAAAATAGATAGTACAATATCAGGATTGTGTTTTAAAAATACCAGCATGATTATTATTGTTTCTTTCAGATTTTTTGACGTAGTAGAGTCTACTAAAAGCCTTGAAGCAAGTCTCCTAAATCAACACATAATATCACAGCGAAGAAGATCGGGAGTCGGGCGGAAGTTAGGCAAAGTCGGGTACTTCTACAACAAAGTTGGCAAGTTCAAAACTTCTGCGCGCTAAAACCAAGTTCCTTCAAAACTGTAATGCCTGGAAGCAGATAATCTACAAGTTTGTCGCTGTAAGCAAACTTCTGTAATACGATCTCCAAAATTGCTTTCTTCCTTCAGATAATATAATCTTACCGAGATATATTATATTTGTTATTCATAATATTACAGAATATACTTTTTTGTTTAATGCTATCATAAAGCTTTTTATAGTTATGTAGAATAATTAAATTAAAAAACTCATTCTTTTCCCAACATTCTTCTCTCAACGTTTGATGGTTTTCTCTACAATGCTATGACACAATAGAGGAAACTGTGTTTTTATAACATTGAATTGTTTTCAAAAAAATACTCGGTCAAAAGTCTATATAAAAGAACTGGCGACATAGCAAAGGGTGGCCTTTCAGAAAATAGTCATGTGCCTTGTTATATAAATTAGAAGGGAACCAAACCTTGGGTATTATTAAGGGCTACAATTCTGCAGTAGTCTATTAAAGGAGAAATTATTCAGGACCATTCTGTATGCAACTGGTTCATGCTAATGGTGTCACCCGCGGTAATATGTTTTAACGTGGGAACGTAACATCTGCATTGATTGAGAATTCTCGTAAACAGAATTTATAATATACAAGTTTCCAGAGTCCATTTATTAAATTTGAATTTACTTATACGTTATAAGTGCCTTTAAATTAGTTTCATTTCTGCGTTAAGTTTTAATTATTTTAGTAATAGGTATGTAATTTTAGGTTATAGCAACGAGTTCATGCGTTACCTATGTTTAACTTTGAAGATTACGGATTTTAATTAAAACAATTCATTTGCAGTTGGAGGTAAGCATTGAGCCACAGCTCATTGTAAATATAAAGTTTGTAAAAAGCATACAAATGGAGTAGACCGTAAAAGAACTAAAAAAAGTTTTAAATGTATCTATCATTTAATTTCGAATCCTTATTTTGGAAATACTACATACAGACAAAAATCAATCTTACATTTGTAATACATATAACAGTTAACGTAAATCAGCAATCGTATCTAGTGAAGCAGTTCAAATTCAAATAGTAACATTCTATATCTTAATAGTCGAACACAAGTTAATCTACGCGACCACTTAAAGTTCGAGATCGGCAACTTTGCTCGGTATTCAGTGGATGTTATAAGTTTCGAAATCCACGAGCACGAGGGTAAAACAATAACTGTAAATTAAGCTCAAAACTCATTAAAAGCGTGGCCAGGGGAGTTTTGGGGAGTTTCGGTATGTACAGGGCAGATCGTGTTTTACGCAATCGAACTTTAATTGGTCTGTCGGAAGTTTAGTGGTTAATATTACATAAGATCGGTTGAATTGGTTTTGTTCGCTCTGTGGCAAATATTGAACAATTACTGACATTAAAAATAACAGATTTCTGTTATAAGAGGACACGATGTCCACTTGTGCGATGACATTCTTTGTTCTATCTATTCTATCTATGTATGCATAGATAGAACAAAAATTTATTTCAGCTGTCAGATTTCAACAGAATTTTTAATATAGACACAATAACAAGGACTCCTAAAGAATTCGTTCGATAACTTCGATACAAAGTTGATATATTTCACAGGTATAATAATTAGATTGTTACATGCAAAAAAACTCAAGCATAATATTACCGAAACATCTAGAATTTAAGAAGGAATCCAGCAGAATATTCAATAATTAGTTTTTTATTTAACAAACCTACAACGTAACTTAATGACTTATGAAATA
>DWAV01000692.1:0-17415 GCA_018231305.1 Noctuana lactifera
GGGGAAGGGGCGCTGCAGCAGCGGCTCGTAGGAGGGCTCGGGCGGCGCGGGCGGCGAGCGCGGCGGCGGCGGCGCGGGCGAGCCCTCCGCGCTCGACGGCTTCCGGCGCGCCGCCTCGCCGCTGTTGCTCGTCTCGTACCCGTCGTCCTGACTCTCCGCCGCCTTTGGCTTATCATCGCCCTCCTCCCTGCAACACAACACAACGCACTACTCAACAAACCGAACATTTGCATACTTACTCTCTATTTAACATCTCTTGCAGCAAGATATGGAATATTTTACAAATTGATTCAATAGTTTTGAGTATTAACAGTTACAGGAACGGTAACCAGTTGTTAATGATTAGTAGCACATTTAACAGGGGATAGTTTTGACTTGTTCCCAGTTTGGTTTAACAAACAAGACACAAGAAAAAGGTGAGTTCAGAAAAAGAAACAACGAAAAATTATAATTTTAAACTTTATTTGCAATGAGTAAACGCTTAGTTTTAAATTGTAACAAAAAGCACAAAACGATATCAGTGAATGGCTAGGGACGTGGTAGAGAAAAGAAAACACAAGAGCGCCGAATATTGGATCGCACGTAGTCTAATCAAAACCTCGTCCACGTGTCGTAGTTGGCGAGTGGTGCCTTTTTTAGCCAATAAAATGGCCGCTCTGGAAACGTTGCTAATTGACAACACGTTGCCATTTTTTGTCCTCTTTTAATTGCTCCGTTGGAAAGTAGTTGCAGAAATTAGCACCCGTATTTTTTATCTGGTAACGAGGCGATATACGTAGATGCCGCGTGTAGTGTAGCCGCGCGTGTGACGTCACGCGTGCAGGTGCGTTCGAGATATCGTTGGGCAGACAGCGGGCGGCAGACGGCTCTGGCGAAACTCCGTGTTGGATGGAGCGGCCGTTTTGTATCGCACTGTGGCTCACGGCGCTCTACGTCTACGAAAGTTGTTGCTGTTGAATGCAATTTTGACATTTTTGAAATGGCTTGATAATTAATCGATGCGCACATCGCTTTTAAAATTCCTGTTAATTGTTCTGTATAGTTTAAATACCAATGTTGTGTAGAGTCCATGAAAAAGAAACATCTTAAATTCTATACGGTGTATTCGTTTAGTGTTTTCAATACTACCTACATTGTAAAACTGATGTTAATTAAACAAAAAGACACGAGAACATCTGGCTGATGTTAATAAATTTAATAATATTAAAACTCAATCAGTACGTATATTATTAAAAAGTAAGCCAAAGTCTGTGTTCCCACACTTCCCACGATTGAACAAAAACTTCTCCTTTTTGGAAGGGTTAACGAAGCGTGACCTACCAGCACGCCGCTCCAGAAGCTTTGTAACCTCAACATGTCACATTTTATTTTGTCTACAACATGCGGGTCTCCACAATTTGCAGAGACGTGACGAGCGATGTCTCTCCATCTAGCTTTAGACCAATGTATGCGACTTTAGGCATGCCCAGACCATTGTTCCTTTATAACAGGTTTCGATTTCCTATTAGTAAATTTTTCAGATTTTAGTGGTTTAAGGTTAAGGTAAAAATTAAGGTGAAGTAAATGATAGTATGATCTCAGATAGGACTTCTCTCCTATTTGAGATTAGTTGCCGTGACTACTAACATCATGTGGTCTGCATGATCTGATGCTACACGTAAACGACAAAAAAATGGAACGCTTTGATTCATAAATAACATTTAATTATTCTTAATCTCACATCGCTCCCTGCAAGCAATATTCTTAAGAGTTAAAATAGTTGCAGATAATCCAATCCAAAAAATTACTGAAATGATTGCTTGTTGCTAATAATATTCAGGATCTAACAAACCAAGACATCGAAGAGGCTATGAAGACATCCTTAGTAAATTAAGCCGATGAAGTACGTGCGAACGTTGCTCACTAGGCGAGTTCTGCCTAAAATAAACAGGTTAGCGAGGCAGTGTCGGTAATCGCTGACCTTAAACAAAAGGCGCAGACAATAGTGCGAAGTTTCCTGCCATTCGCGACGCACATTCGCCCCACGTCCCTCGCTTCCTCCGCGCCGCACAGCCGCACATAATGTTATGCGGACAGGCACAGATTATGAACTTAACAGAAGGACTTCAAATAAAACCTGCTGTGTCAGACGCAATAGCAAACTTACAGAAAGCATACTATGAATAATCTATAAATATGATACAGGCTCCTAAAATGTGTGTTGCTATTAATTGTGTTATGACACTTCAGAAAACGCTTGAAGAACCTTCAGGATATTCAATTCCACGAACGAAATGATCTTAGTTACATTTTTAGTTTTAGATTAAAAATATTTTTCTATTTCTCAATTTTGTAGTTACTGGAAATTTATTTTAAATATTTATTAATTAAATTTTATTTAACAAACTAATTTAATTATCTAATTAATGCTCGTCAGCAATTATTATGATGATTATTAATGTTATCAACATTAAATAAATCTGTGATGCAAAGATACCCGTCACGGATGGCCGACCTGATGACCGATGAGAGCTTCGTGCTGAAGGGTCGAGATCCTTTCCGAGGGTGAGCCCGAATATTTTTTGAAGCTTACAAAAAATTCCAAGTGAGTTAGCTGTTTATAAAAATAAAGATTTAACAACTAGGTATATTTATAGTTACCTACTATAATTCGTCATTGATAGGTAGGATAGGTAGTGTATGTACCCTTATTTCTGAAATTTTATTTTATTTTATTGAGCGCATTGCTTTAGTATATATATGAACGTCTGCCGTGAGCTCTATTTATGCCCCCCATGACCTGGCTCACCTGGCCGCAGCACAGAGCAGCGCGGCGCGGAGGCGCGGCGGCGCTCACTCGTGAAATCTCGCTGAGGCCGTGACGTAGGCACCTAACCTACCTGCCTATTCTCTGGAGACCAACACGGCACACAGTTTTCGCACTAGCTAGCTTTGGAATTTAGATTACATTTTTTTTCGCCTTCATTTTAGGTTTTTCTCGACCAACATTTTCATATTCCGGCATTTTGTGATTTAAAATATCTAGTAAGTTAGTGACCTACTTGTTAAAAATTTTAGGTTAATTATTATTTCATTTTACGTTAAAATTCCAATCCCACCTTGAAATTACAAGATTGCAAAACTTTTTCATTTAAGACTCCGAACCCCGACTCCTAAAATTAGTAATCAATCAATGTTAGGAACTAAACAACCAGTATATTATATAGGCACTTAATATCTGAAGTTTCACAGACCGTGTCGTTATGTAGATTAGTATCCAGAAAAAAATAATTTACATTTTAAGACCTTAATTAAATATAAAACCTAACTTATAATTAGGCACTTAGCCGCTCGTTGCCAATCGGCAGTAATGACGTTGTTGAAATAATATCAAAACGTATTAATAAAAAAAATACATAAAAATGTATAAAAATATTTAAAATAATATCTAATATCGGATCTATTCCCAAAATAAATGGATTGTCCACACTACTACAGTACAGAAGTGCATAACTAAAAACAGATACACAAACGTTCAACTTGAAAAGAATTAGAAGGCAGGAAATGTAATAAATCATAAAATCTTCTAGAAGGAAATAAGCAACACGTTTGTCTGCATCTCAAAAGGCCGGCACAACAAAATATGAAACTTTCATACATTCCCGGCGCGCGGTGCATAAACGTAATAACCGTATACATTTTTTTCGCAAACAAATCAACAAGTGAAGTGAACGATCTAAAACGAGTCAAGGTCAAATAAAAATATTCTACTGTATTGTTTTGCAGAGAACTCACTGCCGTAATTATTATGACAGGATAAGAAATGGTTCAAATGGCCGCACTTGTTTACATTAAAATGCACGCTACAATATTAAACTGTAGTGATATAATTAGAATCATATTATGCTAGTATTCGTACGTCCACCGTATTTCCAGTATTATGATAACAGCGGGGAAAAGTTTGCGTAGCAACATTTACGTAACATTGAATATACGAGGATAGGTATCGGTACCGATGGAATGGTCGTCGGTTCGAATCAACTCCAGACAATATTTTGCTATCTTATATGCATATCATTATTATTATAAGACCCAATATATTATAAAAAAAATTTAAAATATACATTTAACAATATGGGAATCCCAAGTTCTAACCAAACGTTTCTGGGTCCAACCTTAACGCAACAAGCACACAAGAGCAACATACGAGTAGAATATGATATAAGCTTTGGAGCTGCGATCTATTTCAGGAATCTATTTACATAACCCATTTAGGTATCTATTTCAGGAACAAACGTCGCCATGTTGGTTCCTAGATTGGGTTCCTGAAATTCTAAAATTTGTCCCGGAGCATCCAGATTTACGACAAACAAATATTAAGAACTTTCTCTAAAGAGAACAACTGAAAGGATACTTGCATATTAACAAGGTTGTGCCTGCATGTTAAGAAGATTATAAGAATCTATACTAATATTATAAAGAGGAAAGATTTGATTGTTTGTATTGAATAGGCTCCGATATTACTGGACCGATTTTTTCTATATGATAGCTACATTCATGAGGAAGGTTATAGGCTATCAAGCATAACGCTACTATTTTTAACGCGGGTGAAACCGCGAGGCACAGCTAGTATAGGATATGCTTACAATACAGCCGTGTCTTTGCATGAAATTCATCTAATTTCAATAGTAATACTGATCTCTTCATGTATAATTCTGTTTAATGATAACTGAATCTAGGATTATTTTAATAAAAATTTGAATTTGGGGAAAATCTATAACTAATTTTAAACATTTTTTACAAAAATGTTTAGTTTATGTACAGTATTTGTTAAGATTATACTTTTATTTTGTGATTTAGTTATAGTGACATCATCGAAAAACCATAGACAACTCAAAATTAGTAGATGACCGAAAATGTCAAAATCAATCATTTTGATGTCAGTGACAAGTTGTGGCGTGTCGACAACACGACTGCAATAGTAGAACAGAGTTGGTGGCGTGATTTATAAACTTGAACACCTAAAATTTCCACGCAAAACATAGCTTGTTTAATATTAATAGATATGAATAATAAAATGATTGTCTTATGGCTTTGACCCAATGCCGAGTTCTCAATCGAAAATCCTGCATCATCAAAATCACGTCGTGACCCTGAACGCTAGCCTCGTAAATTCTATAATTTATACTATGCAAATTACTTTACGATATCAATTAATTATATTGCTGATATTACTCTTTATATAATGTCTTTATTTTTAAACCGCTACAGCTCGCCCTGCTAGTTTCTTTCAGTGAAATATAATATTAATAACGAACCAAACAAAAGATTATTATGTAGATATTCAAATGGAATGACACCGCAGTAATATAAGTTACTTACAAAACGAGTTGGTTTTCTGAGACCAAAACAAATAAATCACGAGTTCATTCATCTTTATCTCGATCGCAAGTCCGGCTCGAAGGACCGAAAATAAATATGTACAATTGCAGCGGATTAATTAAAGCAAACAATACGCAGATAGTATCGATAAGTTTATTAATGAAGCGTCATATAGAGAACCAGTAATACAAGAAGTTTACTGAAATCCTTTTTACTGATCGGAGATCAAATGATAGCGAAACCGATTTGAATATTTATTCATACTATATTATGCATATACTCATACTTACAAATTTACAAGCAGCACAAATTCGTCATATTTAATAAACGTTGTGGTTCATTACATTACACGAGTAACAGCAATAAACAATAATATCGTGTAGTGAAAGCATTATATTGATTTATGTGTGTCGCCCAGTCATAATTCCGAGTATTTCCGTGTCATTTCGTGTAACAATCAAACGCGACACTACTACTACACTTCTACGAGCGTATCGTTAATATTCACGTCTCGCACCGCGTCGATAAACGTCCCCTCATCAAAAAACAATACGCCGCGCCGTCCAACTAGAATCCCAAGCGAACATTTACGAGTTACGACATCAGCTGATCGGTGGAGCCGCCGAGTAATTCAAGGAGTTTCGTGAAATCGGCCACTGAGAAACAGAAGCTGTTTATTATGCCTTAATTTCTCCGCCCTTTCGTATTTTAAATATGATTCGAGATTTCGAGATTGCGTGTCGACTGTCGGCCGATGCGATGTTTTATGACGGAAGCGAGAAGATATTTTGTTATTTTATTTTATAATACTTGAGAAATATTTGTGTAAAACATTTTGAACGATTCATTCACATCTACGAGTGTTTACGTCTTTGTTTGAAAATTGTAGTGAAGTTTTGTTATTTCTCTTTTATTCATTCGAACTAATTTGAAATGGAGATGGTTACTGCAGATCAATGTCATACTTACTATTATTTATGTTTCTTTTAAAATTATATTTACTGACTTCAACTTTTCTCTACATGGCGACAGGCACTAATTATAAGGCGACTATCGGAGTAATAACGTATTTAATAGTAAAGCCAACTCAGAAAGAGCTTTGGAGATTTTATTAGTTGTGCAGTTTGTGCATTGTCGAATTTTTATAATAATTCTGAAAGAAATGTAAGTATATATCTTATTCAAATATGCATATTCTACCTTATACCGAATATATGAAACGACGTCCTTTTTAGGCGGTGCTTTTTGCAATTTATAACGGTTCTAACTTTCGATCGCGACTTTATTAAAAGATCACCCAAATGGGCGCCTTTTCCTTGCCGATTGTGTCTAGTTTATTAGTGATCGAAGCTTTTAGTGCATAATAATCGGAATTGGATCCCCTCTCACAGCAGATGTAGTCGGGGCGCAATATAGCGCAATAACAAACGAATCGGCCCATTCACGCTGCTCACTTGAATTATGGCGGCACGGCCGTAGTAAACAGACGTAAGTGCACTGTTATTGTTACACTTAATAGTGTAATAATTCATATTGTAGCTTAACTCGCGACGACTTTGACCTTCATTTTTGAGAAAATAAACTTTTTAACTTCATGTTTTATACGACGACGAAAAAATTACGGCAAAATACCAACTACGCAACTACTAAAGTGCTCTACACCTCTCTAAAGAAATGGAAAGGCCACTATTTTGATTTTTTTTTAATAATAAGACTTTACAGAATAGAAAGGAGCTAACTTAACCTAACATTCCTGCTAAAACAAGACGGTCCTTAAAAATTTTTGTAACCAAATCCTGACGAAAACAAGAAAAACGTTCATAGTTTCAGTTTTCAATACGCACTACAGAGCTTACAGCAACATATAAATCCAATACAAAATACTTTATTTAAAAAGAGCGTTTTATGTTAAATTCTCGCCCCACCGGGCCACCGGCCGAGTTTATTGTGAGACGTCGGATCGCCGGACATAAATGAATATAGAACATAATCGCATTGCGCTTCATTCATAAAACTGTTCGGTTGAATTATGGCGACGCCGCCGTCCGCCGTGGCCCGTAGTAAACAAACGTAGGCATCGTGTTATTGTTATTACAATTTAACCTGTAACCTCGCTTTTCATACATTCTTTATTACAGGTAGTAAAATCTCTGAAGATTGATGGACGGGGTAGACTTTTATAAGACCAAACGTCGAACTAAAATTTTTCGGGAATGTCGGACTTTGACGGGGACGGAGTTTCCGCCGCGGCTCCACGACCGGCGGGAGCTCATGAGGAAGGACGTAGTAACGATCTGAAAGTATTCGAGCGTGCCCGAAAAAAACGTGAGTTATTCTGTTTCTTCTAAAAAAATATGTATAGACACTCACGGACCATTCAATGATAAGACGAAATACTTATGCTTGCAACCATCATTTCATTTTCTGTCTACATTTCCAGATTCATTACAGTTTGACTACTAGAATGGAACTCCAGGTATACCGTGATTCCTGGCCTTCCCCAGGTACAGGTAGAGCTGATCTTACCGCAGTAGGAGTTATAAAAAGGATACCGCATAAAAACGGATTTAAAATCATAGCAAAAAACCTACCAACGCACAAAATGAACAGACAGATGATGGTAAAACCTTGAACTCGCGTACATTTTAATAACAAAAACGTAAGGCTACTCAAAATGTAATTCAACTTACACATTACTATGTTAATTTAAGAACTATATCAAATCAAGTTTAGTTTCTAAAACTGTAGCGTTTGAAACTCATGGAAACTCAAAACTTGAGCGTGACATACGATTCTCTAGTAAAATTAGACATGTGCTGTGTGACAGTATAATGATAATCCTTCAAATTAATAGACGGGTGACAATAGATTTTTGACAGTTAAATTGGATGATTTTTGTGTTGATTTGCCTACAGTAATCTGGAGCTAAGTCTATGCCCTCAGTAGTACAGGAATGACAGAACGTCTACCATTATCCACGTCATGATAAATATCGGCCAACTATTGGGGTTCCTCAATTCTAAACAAGTAAGTCTCAGGTAGTTATGAACCGCAAACACTTAAGTAAATGATTACTTCCGAAGCTACTCGTACCGACGTAGGAGTGGAGTGGCAACACATACAAAAAATGCCATTTGCATTCTAGAAACATTTGTTATGGATGTAACTGTTCAAAGGTCGCTGTTGTTATTTTTTGTTGCAATAAGTTTGGAAGACTCGTGCTGCAGGAAATCTTGTTTATTTACAAACACGGGGCCCTTCAAACTTTTTCATTGTTTTTTTTTCTTAAATGGAAGTTTGTTGTCAACCCCTTTTGTTCTTTTGGAATTGTACTTCATTAATTATGTTCATTCAATGCGCGGGAAGTGTTTAGTCTAAGATTTATAGCGTTAAAGTAATCATAATTTAAATGGATATAAATTTTTTAACTTATTTTATTAGCTTTGAATTAGAACGACCGAAAAGTATCTTATTCATTGCTATTTTTAGGTTTAGCTTTAATACTGTAGGATAGTAACTGTGTTTAGCAAAAAGGATACCGCCTAACTTTTAAAAATTTCTACAGGTTACTTAATATTATGATGCCGATTTGCCATAATGTACCTTATCACGGAACAGATGAACATACAAACATTTTATACATATTTACCAATAAAGTTAATAATAGCGCATTTCTTCAAAAATTGAAAATGACAAGTTACTTACTTTTCATTACATTTGACTTCATTACATTGCAAGTTAAATAAAAGCTTACAAAACGAAACACATTAAAGTTTAACGATGCGAATAGAATTGGAACCGACCTCGCCAGCTGTCGGTGCCTTGCTCCAAACATTGGGCTATCATATCGGCGCCGCGCTCTGCACAAATCTTGTCTTCCGTAAATAAGTTTTTCATTACCATTTTCTGGTTTCACATTACGAAGAAAAAATTGCAAAAACCAAAGATAATACGGTGATATTATCTTTGCCTTTTTATTAACACCAGAGGAGTCCTAACACATTGCCGGTTGTAGAGTACACTTTCAGCTGGTAGGCCCTATTATTATAGGACGACGTCTGTTAGCTAGTTGTTAAATAAAAAAAAAAGTACAACAATCCTGTCTATATATCAGGGTAAAGGTCAATTAGCTTCTCATTTTCAATCAAGTATTTGCTTTTGAGAGCACTGTACTGTACTGGAGAGGTAAACTTTATCAAAAACATAATCGTAAAGGCCAAGGCTCAGTACTCAGTGCTCAATGCTCATTGCTCAGTGACAGCTTCGATTCTGTACGAGAGTTCACGGTCTTCGAATGCGAGCTAGCTAGATTTTGCACGTAAATTTTTATAGCAACAATTTGAGGGATTTTGTTTTACCTTGACATCGCGATTATAAATCAAACACTTTTATTTACGCTTCTCAGCCATCACATGACGATTATCTAAATCGTGGTGAATGTAATCCTGTACAAACAATCGGACTGAGAATAAATATTTAGATTGCTGCCCCGCTGGGACCCGAACCTAGATCACCTCTCGGTCGGCTACATGAAGGTAAATTTTAAAAACTTTATTTCCGCCAGACTAAGCCAAGTTCACGCATGACGTGCGATTTGCAATCTATTCCAGCATCACGCTCTTCCGCGATTTTCAATTACTTTAGGAAACTGCACTTCAATCCTTTTTGTGTTGGCCAAACGAATCTCTCAAAAAACTAATGTATAGACGACGCCGAAACGGGCTGACGTCAAAGACCGGACAAAATCAAAAAATCCTTGGTTGAAAATGGCGCTGGCCTTGCACCGAGCGTTCTCCTTCACTGGAACGACGCCACAGTATTTTCCTAGCGACGCCATTCAACCGTGAAATGACATAATTTTTATTGCATGTAACTCTTTCAAAGAGCATTTATACGATGAATAGTAATCAATTTACATTCGCATGTTAAGGTTCTTCATTCATAAAAGCGAATAATTGAATAGAGTATTAAATACGTGTCTTTATGAAAATCACCGGTAGCTCCGCCACTAGGCGTAAAGCTGAATGAAATATAATGTGAGTGTGTTTTTTGTTCTTCAATATCGGCTGACAGACGTATCATTAAACGTAATGGAGCTATTTCAAAAGTTTTTATTTAAGTTAATGACACCTTTTATTCGTTTGTTAAGTTAATGACCGCGATTTCTTCCATATTTGTGAATGAATAGTGATTATGATTGGCCCTTTTATATTCAGTAATACAATCAAAAACAGGTAACGTAAACATAGTTTTGTTTCTCACATACCAGTGACAGTGTAAACTTATGACTGTCTCTACAGATTTTAAATCTTCTTGTAAATATCTTAAATTCAACAGCTAACTAATTAAATCTACTGGCGTAAGGGGCCATTAAAATGTTCTTACAAGTGAGTCAAAACTTCTTGTCACTGACTACTGAGGCACAGATGCCTGAACACGTGAAAACAAGACGAGTTACTGTGACCCATTTTTGCAGCCGAAATTAATCCAACCGAATCACATGTTGGCCAACCTAAATAACAAATCCTCCGTCGCAAAACAATAGAAATTACGAGTACCTACATATACGGACCCCTTCTGAAGCCAGGACAAAAGGTAGTGCAGGTTGATTGTAGAGTATAATTCGACGGTAAAATAAAATCCTTGAAATGAACATAATTACATCATCTGCCAGAACCTTTTTACATAATTGTGGAGGTAAAGAATTGCCCAGCGGGTTAACAAATCTTGTACGATTAAACTAGACGCTAGCACGTAGAAGTACCGGTTACCAGAGTAACATGTTAACGAAGAAGTAAGACTAAGAGTAATACAAAATAGATTTAATACCTACTAGTGTGCCCCTGTGTTACAACCCCATATATACTGATTAAGGGTTAAGACTTCGTGGTGAAGAAGCAACGTATGTACTTAGCACATCACGACTCGATGTATGTGCATAAACAGATCTCAGTTTAAAGAGTTCCAAAGTATAATTTGAAACTTTTATAAAGAATGAGGCATAATTTATTTACAGAATTCTGCGTTCCGTCCGTTAATACCTTTATTATTTATACCTTTCGTCTACACTCAAAACTCGCTCAAGTTACTTATCGAAAGTTTGAAATTGACAGGATATCCTGTACCTACTGCAAGAATATCTGCCAATACTCTACCAGGCTATAGATACAATATGCTCACACAGATACAGAAATGATACACACACACACACAGACACAGATATGCACATATAGGTTACAATTAATATATATTTTCGTGTTCGTAAAAAAAGGCAAAACGCTATTGATTGACGGCACGCTTACATGCGACATAATAGCTTCCAGTTCATCACATAGCACAATACATGTTACATATCACTATTCCTATACTGCGAGTACATGCTGCATGTAGGTACACGATTGTAACAAAGGGCGACCTAATTGTTAACTTGCCGATCGACCTTATCCCCGTTTCGTAATGTCAAAACTAACTTTATGACCGAGATGGTGTCTGAATTACTATAATAGGTACGTACTACTTCTGCTTTTTACAAATCTCACCAATTCCAAATTCTAAAGCCTATTCACGAATCAGACGAGTATATAAGAAACAGAAACTTCTTTCAGACTATAAAAGCACCACTGAAATAGATTCAATGGATGTTGTAACATAATTGAACAGAGTGCTACTCGTAAGTGTTCTAGATCAGTTCAGGTGGAGAAGATGTGACGATGGCTATAGTATAAACGGCATTGATACAACTTAAACATGTAGAGAGAAAAATATCACACATTAATATGTGACATCACAGGGCTTTTGTTGATTGTGACATCTGTAATTAAAGTGTAATAAAATAAGTATGGAACCCCGAAAACTGTTTAGTAGTAGTATTTAGTCAGAAGCGTCTAATCACTTGTCCTCGACTGGCACGTCAAGTTGCCAAGGCCGCACAAAGCCAGCGAGTTATCTTATGAACCAAGGACCTTATTTCCGATAAGTGACCGGTTCCCATTATGATGATTAACCAGAATGACATACGTTATCATAGCAATTCAGCTTTTGATCACCTTCACAAATGTTGGCTTTATCATAATCAATACAATACACCTGATTAAATCCTCTATAAGAGTAAGCATACCTAAAGTTTACACGGCAACTTGTTACTAAGTTCAAGCGTCGAGTCGAAACAAATTTTCAAGAACATTTCACGTTCTTATCGAAGCCGACAACTGCAATCTATTAAATTCCGTTATGCATAATTAAAAAACCTTTATTTGTTCGGGACTTTCAATATCTACACTTTGGCCTTGCACATTTCGTGTGCAATGCACTTTGTTCAGTGAACGAATGTACCTACACTACCCACTGACGCAGTGCAGCACCAGGTTACTTAACGGTAGACTGGCGGCGTGCGGCGTGCGGCGCGCGGCCCTCGGCTGCGGCGTGCGGCACTTGCCTTGCGGCTCCAGCTATCCTTTGCATTAGGGGAGGGTATTACACCCTTTGAGAAGCGTCGCCTGGGAAACAGCCCTCGGCTATCGAGTTGCGCTCAGTGCTCACCGCACCGACGACTTGCTTACTGCCACTTGCGTACCAAACACTATGTTTTAAACTGGGCAATGATGACAGCAAATACTATTAATATGAATGAAGAACACTATTCGGTCTTGCTAAGTAAAGGATAACAATATAAAAAGTAAACTTTTAGATAACGATAAACCATGTCCGTGTAGCTACATTATAAACAGTATTTATTATGTATCTAGGAAGTCTAGGTATATTTATCAGGATGCTGCTCCCGAGATCCGATGAATCTATCAACTACTGAATCGAACTATTGAATCGAAAGACCTGGGTTTTGCATGGAACCTCTCCTACGCCCTGTGCTATTCTATAGATACGCTGTGCAAATGAGTGTAGCGGTCAATTTTATGATGGACATGACAGTACAATGCTTTGTATGTGGAACTGGAGTTGCGGATCGGCCGCGAGGCGAGTGACGCGACCGACGCGACGGCCCACTTGCACGAGATAACGTGCCGAGATATCGCGACCGATACCCGCCGCATGATTCTCACAAACTGCCAATATCCCATATCATGCCGACACACAGTGTTGTACGGTACTAAGAAAACGATAGAACTTGCGTACAACTCGAGGGACCGTCACGCGTAACGCGAATATGTTTTTGCGTTTTAAAACCAGCATCCGTACTGAGCTTGTTCTTTCCACCGGTCTTTTAATACAATAAAAAAACAGTTTCTTATCTCTCCATAATATTTTGAAATTACTCCATAGAAGAAGAAGATATTTTCTATGCGATCGCTATTCAAACACCTAATGTATATATTGTGCTGATTTAAGCAAGTCTCCCACGCCCTTTCTTAACCCCGTGAATACATCGAGCTTACCATTAACAATATAACCACATCTAAAGACTAAAAACTAGTAGGTATTCCAATAACCATTTGCTGTAATAATAACCAGTGCACTACTTTTTGCTATTTATCATAATTTAATTTGACCGTCTCTTTTTTATACTTGATGTTAGAACATTTGATATCTAGTTGTTATTATGTGTAACTGGTTTATAGACCCAAATATAAAAAAAAAACCATCATTACGCAAGTTTAAAATTCTAGATTGTAATGATAATTACTAGCTTTGCTCAAGTATCCTGGGATCCAACTCTTCTAAGATCATAGTTACTTTAGTTTTTTTTTTTAATATTTCGTCTTCACAAAATACAGTATACCTACATTTATATCACACCCTTAAAAATAGAAATTATCACGAACTAAGAAATGTAAGTAAAAAATAATGTATCCATCAACTAACACAGGTAATAACTTAGAGCATGTTTATAAGTAATGGAAAATTTTTTTTAAAAAATATTCACTATGACCAAACGCAGTCTACGAAGACGATCATTAATCATGACTAATGTATACCTAATATTAATGTTGAACGGTAGCCACAGACGGCACAGACAGAAAGGAAGACAATTAGGTACTATTTCGAAAAGTAGTTTAATGTTTAACATTTCTAGTTATCAAGTTTTCTCTTATATTGGATGGTTTTACAAAAATATAATATATTAATATTTATCACGAGTATGAAAGTTTCCGCACCACAAAATGAAAATAAGATGGGACTCTTTTATGATTATTCGCTCGTCGATCGTCCTATGATGACCTGCAGCAGATTGCGTCTCAGTTAGATTAGTTTGGAGGACAAACTATTGCTTGGACTTCTCCAAGTTACTTCTAACTTTATAACTACTACGTCGTTCCCCTTGCATCAAACCAGAATCATAGATACGTTTTCATAAATCATAGACTTCTTACAAAATGGACTCTATATAATCAAACCCTTTACCGAGGGTCTTACAAATTACAGCGTAATAAACTCATAAAATTGACCGTGAAATTGCATCAGATTATGCACCGGACGGTCATTACGCATTGTGTGTGACGGATGGTGCATACACTGCTTAAGCCAAGGTAATTACTAGATTCAACAAAACTATTCGAGATAATATTAACCATTTAGGTCTTAAAGTGAAAATATTCGTACGAATTGTAAGTGAATTTTATTTAGAGCGTGAAACGGAAGCTTTAAATCTGCATGGTGTTATCATAATGATATCATGGTGTTATGATAATGTACAGAAATAAGTATCTCTGAACACGATTATCTAAAAAAAACTAGGTTCATTACATATATTAGCATTCCGCTTTTCACTTTTTTTATATATAGGTATTATGAAGATGCTAGGCTATACCCGTCTTTGAAGGCAATATAGAGATTAAACGTTATTTCGAATTAAATAAAATTAAGCTTATAAAGATTAGAACATGACAATCAAATGTCTTCATTGTCTTCTCTCTACCAAAAGATTTACCTATCTGTGTGCAATTAAATTTCATTTGAAACCTAATAAGCAACAAAGGGAGTTTTGTGAGGGTCTCCTCCAAGTTACATACGCTTTTACACCTGTTTTACCGATTTTTCGTGTGAATAACTAACTGTTATTATGAGTCCCATACATTTTCTACGGATTCATCAGAGTTTATCAAATAGAAGGGCATCTTGACTAGGCCCTCTAGAAGCACAGCTCTACAACTAAATGCCAGTACGTCCATCACGAAACATAAGGTCGGCATTAGTGACCTGGCGTGTAATTAGTACGACGATCCGTTCGACCTAGTGGGACGGCCTTGAATGGCCGGGAGCCACCCGAGCCACTAGGTAGGACCAAGTCGCGCCGAGACTTACGGCGCAGTATCGACGGCTCGTGGCGAGGTCTGGGTTGCCATTTAAAAGTTTATCATTGAAACTAGCACCGTTTTACGTAATTGGAACTTCAGTCTTTCTTGAACTTTAGAAAAGTGAAAAACTGCTGCAAGGTAGATACTAAAAGTAGTTAAAAACTGAAGTCGTAATTTTAACTTCTACTGCATTTCTTGACCTCCGTGATGTTTTAGGGCAACTCTTAGGATAATCGCACTTATGACAGAAGGTTGTGCTTAGATTAGATATTCACGACACCCGTACATAAAAAGGCACAGAAGATATCAAAATACGTTACGTATAACCCATAGCTTTCATCAGCCTAGCAACACATCTTTCCAACGCAACGCCCGCACCCCGCACAACGGAGCCGCAAGCCTAGGGTTGCCAGGTGTCAGGCATTAGGTGTCTGGCTTTTGCTGGCTGGATAAGGCGATGGCAAGCAACATTGAGTTCGGCGTGTCTGGCTTTTGCTAATTTTTTTGTAAGTAAATATACGAACCAGCGAGCAAAACGTCGTTTTGCAAAGTTAGCACTTGTTATTGACGGAAGGACATCAAAACTGTGATTTATATAACTAATGAACCCTTAACTTCATTAAACAGCATTAAAAAGTGCCGTCTGCTTCTAGAACCATAAGATCTCGAAAACGTTTGAACTGTAGGAGCTGGTAACCCTAGGCAGGCCGCCTCGCCGCAGCCCGCAGCCCGCAACACACAGACACGCGCGATTGACGTTTTCCAGCTATCCGCGCGGGCGGCACGGTGCCACATTGTTCGGCCCAGACGAACCTAGCCACTAGCAGATTAGTATTCCGCCAGTAAAAGTAAATGTCAGAGCTTAGTTTTAATGCGAAGGGTTTCGTGGGTTCAACAGTCACCAGCTGTTCGCTGCTTTTTATAGACACGTCTGAAACCAACGTGCGAACCGAGCGCAGTAATTAATAATATGTAAAAATGTATATAAAAAAAATCACGCGCTTATAGCTATGTTGCAATATGCAAGTTTTTGATTTAGCTTTAGACTAAGATGTTTGGAGCACGGTAAGAGGAGTTGTAATGTTTTGTTATATTTTGTTAACATAAGGTCGATGTGATCGCGGGAACCGAATCCTGACCCACCGGAGAGGTAGGGCGGAATTCAACAACTAAGCTATTCTGTTCTTGATATATTATCAGTGCTATTTATAATAAATTAATAATAGATCGTAAGCACTTTTGATTTCCATGCAATTAAATATATATTTATATTCTCTATTTCAGGGTCAAAAGTACTGTTCCAAACTTAATACTAATTATGTATAATTTATGTATGTACTCGTACAATATAATACATGTATGTACGTATATTGACCGTTACACGTGCGACGATATAGACAAAAGTAATTTCGAAATAGGTAGGTATATTGCTTTGCTTGCGATGAACAAAGCAAAGTAAACCTTTATGGTTTACTTGTAATGTATCCATATTTAATAACAATTTCAATACGTATAAGACAAAATTGGACATGCATGCACGACAACTAATGTTCAGTGGACACTGCTGACAACACTTCAAATAGTGGGCCTCAAGCCTGCTATTGCGATTGTCTCGTACTGAAGCTGCAATAGACTATCACTGGCATCTCAATTGTCAATTTTGGCAGTTTGGTAAGATTCATGTAAGAATACCGTATTTTTGGCAATGGCAATTTGGCAACCACTACACCCGTGTGGTGTAGTGGTTACCACGCCAGTCCACCATTCGAAGGGTCCCGGGTTCGATCCCCGGCGAGGCAGAAAT
>DWAV01000693.1:0-17413 GCA_018231305.1 Noctuana lactifera
CCCAGCAGTGGGACATAAAAAGGGTTGAAGGCAGACAGGTATAAATTATTTTTTATTTTTTAGTTTGAAGTTGGAAATTTTAACATAATAATATAATTGTATTATACATTACAAAGCGACTCAATTAGCGAAACTTTGCGTCATTGCCTGTCTCAACTCACGCGCAATGCGGCCAAGATTCATTTCATTCGATCGCTTTGTGAAATTTGATCTTTTGCTAGCTTTGTCCTAATGTGATTGTCTTGTTGTAGGTGATCAAAATGTATGCGTGGGAGAAGCCCTTTCAACAGGTTGTAAAAGCGACGCGTGGTTTCGAACTGAGCGCTATCACGAAGGCACTGTTTGTCCGCAGCGTGTTCATTGGGTTCATGCTGTTCACCGACCGTAGCACTCTCTTCGTCACGTCTCTCACCATAGTTCTCACTGGCACGATGCTGACTGCTACTTTGGTAAGAAGCACTTAACCATATGGTTTACTTAAATCTAGAGAAAGGTGCTCTTGTCTCCCCAACTAAGGTCCAGCAAAAGCATTTTATTTCATTTTTCAAAATATTCGTGAAGTTTTTAACAAGCAGGCGAAATCAGCCAAGATTGCCAATTGGTATGAATACCTGATTGATAGATGGATTGAATAGGATACCAATGGCTGGATCAGCGTCGGCATGAGTGACAACGTTTACATTGAGTTAAGAGTTCATGCTGCTGACAGACCTTAGGACGTTGTTTGTTAAGTTTAGGTATAATATTCGTCAGCTCGTTGCTAACAACAATTTTATTTTACATTAAAAACTTAGGTCCAGAGGTGTCTGTTATTTACCAAGTCTAGTAGTTCGATGGACTAGCCGATATTTATTTGCATAGAGTCAAATGTAGCAAGTTTAACTTAAGAAAAATATGCGCGTAATTATAGCGTCTTTTAACAGTCATGTCTAAATAATTTTATGTTCTTAAGCGATCCACTGTCGTACTAATACATATTGTATAATCTTTTATACATATTGTACCTAATGTTTTCAGATTTATCCTATTCAACAGTATTTGAGTATAGTGCAAATGAATATATCTTTTATTCTTCCAATCGTCATCGCCAGTGTTTCTGAGATGAATGTCTCATTGGAACGTATACGCAATGTCCTCATGATGGGTATGTAGTATGCTGTATGACTTAGAATTTAGATTATTGGTTAGTTTACTACAGTTTTTAAGTTGGAAGCTCATAGCTTCCAACATAAGATGTACACATAATTGAAGAAAAACAAAAAATTGATAAAGGTTTCTATTTATATTTACCAAATATTCATAATTTTATTCTTTATTCAGTTTTTGTTTACAATTAACTTTAACAATTAACTCAAATTAATAAATTGTTCTTATTTTGCAGAAGAGAGACACGACATTGCTATTACAGCACCACCATCTAAAGGAGTGGCTAACATGATATTCAATGGAACCAAGCCTGATTCCGATAAGGATGTGATAATTCCTAGAAAATATACTTCCACAGATAATAACACTCTCGTGGTGCCTTCAGGTAAGTAAATAAAAAAATTTCCTTAATGAAAGAATGAGGTTAATTTTATAATAGGTATAAAATGTTTTTGCTATCTTATAATGGTTTTAATAATGGTATTTTATAGCTTTATTCATGGTCATATATTTCGGGTCGTTACACCTAAAATTTTGCACACAATCTGCACGATGCACCATAATTTCCAACGGCACTGTAGGTTATAATAATTATTAATATAACACAAGAATAATGGCCAAACCATAATGAGTACAAACTAAGTGGATACGCTTTAATGTTAAAATTCAGTAGCAATCTAAGTGAATTACTCATTAATGTTATCAATGAGGCTAAATTATATCTACTCGTTTTAGGATTAAGTATATTTTAAGCGCTTTAGGTACATGATAATTTCCCCTTTGGTGCTGCAGGTTATACAGGGTTGAAACTCATCGTTTCTTACGTGTACGTACCTAGTTATACTGTAGACTCATTTAACTTATTTTTACCCACTGACCGTCATACCAACAATTAGGTATACTTTTAAATAATATAAAAGTATTTTTAAATCAGTCACAATTTAAATCAGTCTTTTTTACAATTGTTTCTTTAGTTCCTCGTGTATCTTTCGGAAGTCAGTATGAGTACTCAATAGAATTGTCAGATGTGAGTGCGTCGTGGACGAACTCTACGGAACCGTCAGAAATGACACTCAAGAACATTTCTATGCGGATCCGTAAAGGAAAACTCTGCGCCGTAATTGGACCTGTGGGTTCCGGTAAGGTAAGTAATGTTGTATTTTGTTGCCTGGAAGATCTCTCATTTAGTGATAGAGTGACATTATTTTACATATAATTTATTGCTATTTATTGCTTTCTAAACACTTCTTGTTTAGATAATTTGACGCCGTTGTCAGGACTTCACAAAAGTACCTATAAAATGTAGAGAGAGATAATTATTTTTAAATTACTTTTTATTTCATCATAGTTAGATGTTTTTACCAGCAACGAGCAAGAAATCAACTTTATTTTCATTATATTAATATAAACGCAGTATCAAATTTAATGCGTTTGGTTAAACGGTGCCACTAGATTTTAATAGGTACCAGCCCGTATATGCTATTCTGCACAGTGCCTTCTCTTTGTTTTAAACTTAAAATTTTATTACTTCGAATGCAGAATTAGGATAGTAGGTAATAAGTACATAGTATAATAATAATATGTCTGTTGGCGACAAAAAGGTTTTGTATAATTATGATAAAAAAGATTGTCACTGTCAGTTTAGAGAGTCTAGGTTTTGCTACTATCGATTTTTGCCTTTGATAATATATGTCGTTTCTTTTAATATAATTTTATTTTCTTTTATAATTGTTTTCGTTCAGACCAAACCGTCGTCCTTTACAATGTCCATAAGTAGTATTTCTATACAAATTCTATTTATAATAATGAAAAAATTGTACTGACATCAATTACATATAATATTCATTCGAAATCATTTCCTTAATACTTCAAATTGAATATCTTGAGGTAAATGTTCCCTTAAACTAATCGACCTTCAAGTAATGTTATCTACTTATATTATCATATTATTATTATCAATATGTTGTTTGTTATTAAATTATACCTATATATTTATTACTTTACTACCTAAAGAATCGTCGCCAGACTGTGTCATGCATTTCTTCACAAAAGATATAAAAAATTATTTTTTTTACTAGGTATGTCATAATGTTTCTTATGTTCAGATTTGGGTGTTCAGACTTCAATACTTGTTTCCATCAACATTACAAAATTACCTATTAACTGCTTTACATATAACTAAATACTAACATTATTAAATATTTTTCAGTCATCACTGCTGCAGGTGTTGCTCAGAGAACTGCCCGTATCCGGAGGCAACGTAAGCGTAAAAGGAAATCTTTCCTACGCCTGTCAAGAGTCATGGCTCTTCCCAGCAACAGTCCGCGATAACATATTGTTTGGCTTGCCCTTCAATGTAACAAAATATAAAGAGGTAAGCAAACTGAGGAAGCAGATGAGCTGAGCATTCTTATATCTATTATCTTGAGAAATTATGAAAATATAAATCTCTAAGAAATTTCGTAAACTCGTTGAAAAGGTCTACGTTTTTCAGTTAAATCCTGAAAGTGTCACCACGCCAGCTCTCTATATTGTTATATATAGGTACTATTACTCACTCAATAATTCTTAACGTTCCCAAAGTGATTTATCTTTGATTCGTACACAAATTTCATTCAATATTTTAAACATTTATTTGTGCAACAATGCATTATACCGGAACTATAGCACAGGCAAAGGTTTCATTAACTATTCATAGCCGAATAAGCGTATGGATTCCGTCGACGCATGTCAAACGTGCCGTTGTGGCAGCCGCGGAAAGAAAAATTGGGCCACGGCCTATTTCGTTGACAAGCACGACTAGTTACCTACATAAAGACATTCACTCTATAATATCTTATGTAAAAATTACCCAGTTAAAATAAGTATTTAAGCTGTGAATCATTTTGGGTGCCTGTATCGTGCCAGTATCGTATTACGTATAGACAAATAGTGTTTTTGTTCGTATTTTTACGAAGATTGAGTACAGAAAAAATTACCTATTTCTAAAGAGTTATTTGACTTTAAATCTTAAACTGGCTTTCACGTACTATTATTAAATGTAAAAAAAAAAATGTAAAAAATGTTAAATGTAAAAAATGTAAAAATATGCAATATTATGCCCAATTCAGCAAAACTTGCAATGCTAATCTACCTCACTAATGTTAACAGGTATGCGAGGTTTGTTCACTGCAACCTGATTTCAAACAGTTTCCTTACGGGGACCTGTCATTAGTAGGCGAAAGAGGAGTCTCGCTCTCGGGCGGACAAAGAGCAAGAATTAACCTGGCAAGAGCTATCTACAGAGAGGTAAGTACATAGTGAGAATTTTTATTTATAGAGAAATAAAGTACCATGTAAGTCACAATCTAGAATTAGGCCCCTACCTGCCTTTATCGGGCTAGCTACAATTAAACCATTAACCCTGCCTGACTCTACAATTAATATTGTGAGTAAGGGAATACTGAACTAACTAAAACACAAAACATTTATTATTCAGAGAACGAAACAAATGTCGAAAAAGTTTTCATACAAAAAACTTGAGGCAGAAAGATCAGTGCCAAACACTTAGTAAAATAAAGAAGATAAATTGTGTCTAAGTCTCTCTCTGTCAGATTTCTAACAAAAGAAAATTGATTTCAGGCCGATATATACTTGTTAGATGACCCGCTCTCCGCAGTGGACGCGAATGTGGGACGCCAACTATTTGAGAGATGCATCAAAGGATATCTGCGCGGACGCACTTGCGTGCTGGTCACCCATCAGATACACTTTCTCAAATCTGCTGATACCATTGTGGTCTTGAATGAAGTAAATATGATTATTTATATATAATATATGAAAACGACAAACGCTTGGCTATCTAGCATTTTTGGAAAGCCATCATGCTGCCTACGATGTAGGAAGCTTGGTTAGAAGATGCCTATTCGTTCTTGTTTTGAATAGTCCTAGATTATACTTCTCGAAAAAAACTGACGATAGCATACTGTTGTAAAAAATATTTACAAATTTTTCTAATTTTTGCTTTACGGATTTCTTTGTCCAACAATATAATTATCTCAATACTTCCGACTGATGTCCGACTATAAACTATATTTTTACAGGGTGGAATTGAAAATATTGGATCATATGATGAATTAGTCAAAACAGGACAAGAGTTCTCTAAGCTACTGTCGAATCTTAGCGAAGGTGAAGGCGAGGAAGGGGGTCAAAAGGTAAGATTATTTGTCACATTTATTTATTAACATAATCAAGGTAAGTCAATTGAACATATCCTATCTATACTACTGTATTGAAGCCGAAAAGTTTTTTGTTTGTTTGTCCTATATAATAATGTATAAAATATTGTGAAACATTTTACCGACTAATTGTGTAGAATTGAAATTATGCAAGGAATTTGTCTTATATTATTTTATATCCTTATACGTAGGTAAGTACGTATAAAAAGCAAGAATCCAGAATCCAGAAAGATTTTATTCAATAAATTCTTATCTAAACTTTCTTTTAGCTCGAAAAACCAGCTATGATGAGAGGGATCTCTAAGACGTCTGTCAGAAGCGATGAAGGTCCTGAAGAGCAGATAGGGCAAATACAGGAAGCTGAACAAAGGGCCGAGGGCCGGCTGAAGTGGGCTGTAATCGCCAAGTATGTGAAATCCGTGCAGTCATGGATCGTGGTCTCCTTCGCAGTCCTTGCTTTACTGCTCACGCAGGCAGGAGCCACGCTTGCTGACTACTGGTTGAGTTTTTGGTGAGAAAAATAATATTAGAATTATAATAATGTAAGAAGCGCGCATAGTCCCGCTGGTAGTAGATCGCAAGCGATCACACTGTTAAGCAACCACGGGCGTGGTCGGTACTCGGATGGGTGACCGCTAGTGGCATTTGATTTGATTTGATTCTACAAACAATTAAAATTATAACAAAAACATGACATTGCTTAGTACTACGTCGTTGGGATAATGCCATGTCGACTTGTCGCGGATTGTAATACAGCTTCTTATGTAGTAGCTGAACAATTCGATGGTATTGGACATCCTCTTACGATAAAGGCCGCAGAAAGGAAAGATGTTATTTTGATCGAACCAAACACTCATAATTTAATAGTAAACACAGTGTTTGTGCACCTGTTTTCGTAGTACCTACGTATCCAATATTGCCTAATAAGAGAATTTGCGAGACCGATTCCGGCGTCCCTGGGATTATTACCTGGAAGGGTTCCAAACAATCTCTTGTCCTAATTTGCGTATTATGGCCCCATTACAAATAAATTGGTTTTGAACAGCTTTGGAATACTCGGTTCCCTTGTTATTTCTATCAATGGAATTGTTTCAGGACAAATCAAGTGAATGCTTATATACAAGGGCTTCCGCCAGGCGTGGAACCTGGTAAGTTACTCAATTATTAGAAAAAATGCCATTAGGAATTAAGTCCGACTTTTGTATTACTGTACTGTGTTATTTGACGTTCATCGAGTATATACCTTATAATGAATAAAAATGTTTTTATTTTATTTTTATTTTTATTTATTAACTTTATATATGGGATGATCAATACAGTATTAAATATTATTACTTAAGTTCTTTCATTATAAATCGAATCGAAGTCTTAATCGTTTTAATAAATCTATTGTATCCCGTTTACTTTTACTTTTTATTTATTTTTATTTACATTGGAATTGACTGATATAATGACCATTATGGAATATAGAATAATCTTTTTTATAGACACTAGTCTGGGCGCACAAGTTGGAGTATTGACAACCGGTGGATATCTCTACGTATACGGTTTCACCGTACTTTACGTGATCATAATGACACATGTTAGGATATGGGCCTTCGTGAGGATGTCTATGCGAGCATCCGCAAATGTACACAATATAGTGTTCAATAAATTGACCGCTGCAGTTATGAGATTTTTCGATACCAACCCCTCTGGTAAGTTTAAGATTTGAACTGGATTTTATACTTCAGCTGCTAAATATTGTTCGAATTTTGGCATATTGACAAGTTTTGTTTCTGATGAAGTCCACTTTACACAGATGAGGAAATCTTCTCTTTGCTTTATCTGTTAAAAATACGAGTTCAATGCGCAATATTATTAAAATATAGCTATCTCAGATTTTCTTGATCTATAGTCGCATAAACTTGCATAATATACCTATTTAAAATAGCATAACTCTAGTTAAAAGTCACTGTAAGCTACTTGACAAAACGAATTTTCTTAAGGACCGTATAAGCGACATCTTTATTCAGGCCAGCCAGGAGATCAAAACAATTGCCTTATGAATCTTGGAAGACTAACACAAATACTTTTGCGTTAGACCCATGTCAAGTTTCCCTGTAGTATATAATGTATACCTAAGTATTACAAAGTGCTTATCCTACCTATGATGAGCTTCCAAATATAAATTCTTACATAATTACGTACCTATATCTTGTTTAAAACTATTCATGGTAAAATTACAGTAATTTTAATTAAGTACCTACACCATTTTTTATTAGATTAAAATATTAATTAGAAATCCGTTTAGAACATAACTACATAGGGATATCGTGTTATATGTTAATGATAAAAAAGTTTATAATATTAAGACAGATAATGACCGTAGTATGTTTTCAGGTCGTGTTCTCAACCGATTCTCAAAGGATATGGGTGCGATGGATGAATTGCTACCCCGTAGTATACTGGAAACGCTACAGATGTATCTATCTGCTTGTAGTATTTTAATTCTTAACGCATTGGCGCTGCCGTACACCTTAATTCCTACTGCAGTATTGTTGTTCATTTTCGTTTTTCTTCTAAAATGGTACCTCAACGCCGCGCAAGCTGTGAAGAGATTAGAAGGCACAAGTAAGTTATGTGGAATTACTTCTGTGTATTATTATACCAATTAAATTCAATTACTGTAGCACGTGATTCGATAAAATAATGCTTATTCATGCTGATTGGTACTATAAGAGTGACTACTCAATTATCTTAATTTGTTATCGTGGTGGAATCACTTTTTTACTCTTCTCTTTATCTTCGCATTCATCGAGCATTTATTTTTGCTATTTATTAATCAAGTATTGCGTGCGAAAATATATTTGGAAGATTCCTTGTGCCCAAATGCAGAAATTGCTACCTGCGTGATAAGACCGCCTTTTTATCTATAAGTTATTCTTATAATTTCAAAAATATCTATTCAATAAGAATTAGAAATAAAACAGGAAATGTAAATAAAAATATTTTCTCTGCAGCAAAGAGTCCTGTGTTCAATATGATCAACTCCACTATATCCGGTCTATCGACTATCAGAAGTTCTAGGGCTCAGACCAGACTGTTGAAACAATTCGACCAAGCTCAGGTTAGCATTGATTAAATTTATATGAATGAACTTAAACAATAAAAAATATTCTCTTATATACTTGCTCACTACACTATTTGCTCTATATTTATATGTATGTATTCATTCCATAGAACTTTGTTATCAAATATCAAATTCCATAGAACATTCCTTTATATCAACATAGAACCTTGTTGATATAAAGGAATGCAATTCACGTATGTATACCGAGGTTTCATAATACCGAGATCTCGCAACTAATTTAGAAAATCAATTTCTTAAAACCGCATCCATATACATGCGAGATCCCCCAAGGCATAAGAGGTCATTGGACCTCATAGGCCAGCGGAAAGCGAGCCACCAAATAATTCTCATGGTTTCCCAATAGTCATCGACCTGCGATACTTAACACCCATAGTTCAAACCCTTTATTTAATAAAATCTCAAGAGAATATAAGAGTGGGATCTTGGAGAATACCAAGATCTCGTATGATTAAAACACATGAATTTCGCAAACACCGATATTGAAGGTTTTGATGTGAGATTGCATTACCAAGCAAATACCTTAGAAGCTTTAAGACTATTCCGAGTGTCGCAAGTTACTTTAAATTGAACTCTGATTCTAGGATCTGAACTCCAGTGCATCATTTACATTTTTTGGAGGCGCTTCGGCATTTGGATTGTACTTGGACATGATCTGCTTGATTTATCTTGCAAGCATCATCTGCATCTTTCTTTTCATTGATTTCGGTAAGTTGCGGAATGTTAAACAAAAATCTTTAAAGGGTCTTTAACAGCCTGGCTTATACTTCGGCCGCAGAGATAACAATCCGTTTCTGATGTCTGATGTTCATGAGTTCATAATTAGCGATAAATGAGTAGGTATCTAATAACATTTTATTACTTTGATCCTTGTTTGTAATACTTCATGTCTGACTTCTAATTTCTGAATGTAGCAAATATAATTGATAAAATTGATAAATACTTTCGAGGTTGGTCAATTCATGGTTATTATTTATTGCAGTTATCAGTTCATATACTGCTTTATTTAAGAGAATAAAATACAGTCGATTATACTGAATTAAACTAAACTGAAATATTTTACTTAATTAAATTAAATTAATCTAAGTGAAACCAGTCTATCAAATTCTAACTGGTAGGTCGTTTACTATATCGTTTAAAATTAAAAAAAATAACATCTACTGCTGATTCTAAATTCAAGTATGATTACAGGAGACGTAATTCCGGTGGGTTCGGTTGGGTTGGCGGTGAGTCAGACGATGGTGTTGACGATGATGCTGCAGATGGCGGCGCGCATGACGGCGGACTTGCTCGGGCAGATGACGTCTGTCGAGAGGGTGCTGGAGTACACCGAGCTGCCGCCCGAAGAGAACCTGAACGATGGACGTGAGTAAACTCTAAAAATAGCTGAAGAGCTCCAATTTGAATGAAATGGCTTATTACTCACTTGAAGATAAATCAATGCCCATGCATTTATATACTTTATATAAATTTAATGCTTCTTAATGCATCAAAATACTAATTACCTGATTAATTGACAAAGACGGCTGACTTAATTATTTTGAATAATATCTAGATTATTTCGTTTTTAAAGTGACGATTTTGATTTTCTTTATTTTATTTGATATTATTATTATGACCCTAATGTTTTTAATATAGCTACTAAGCCTCCACCGACTTGGCCGTCTGAAGGTCGAGTGAAATTCGAAAATGTTCACATGAAATACGCAGAGGACGACCCTCTGGTACTAAGAGATTTGAACTTCTCCATTGACAGTGGTTGGAAGGTAAGCTTCATTCTAACTTTTAATGAAGCTAAAACGAACTTGCATAAGTATGTTAAAACTGGGAGAATTGTTACACTTTCTGTTTAATACGTAAAAATCAAACAAAACTTAACGTCATAACTCATTAACACGCTTTTAATAGTTTTATCAAATTATTGTGTTGTTACTAGCAGAAGAGCGTCAATCTCGTCTGTATGTTCTCCTTTATACATACTTGTACCTGTTCGACGTCTTTCTACTAACGAACATTTACTTTAGATTGCACTATGCATTGTTATTGCTTGCATTCGCATGTTAGAGAGAAAAAAATATACCAATTTCACACGTTGTAGATGCGGATTGTTACGTAATAGTTTTAACGTTATTAATAAAATAAATAAATATAATATATAATAAACAAAATATTTTAGTAATATAATTATGAAAATAGTTTTCAATTAATAATCGTAATTTATCTTTTATTTCAAAAAAACATTTGTATTTTATCAAGCAATGAAAGCTAAGAAAATGCTTTCTTTAAAACAGTGTAGGTGCCCAACGAGATTTCACTGTCGAAAACTACTTATTATGCTGAAAGGTAGTCTTATGTAACTTAGCGCTACACGCTAAACTTCCACTTCTCTGAAAGCCCACACATACTTATACGATACCAGTACTTTGCAATTTGAAACTTCGAATTCTTTACGTAAGCGCTATGTATATATGTATGTATCTATAATACATGTTACACTATCGCTATTATATGTAGACATGTACATAATATATATATGTATGATAGTACATATACACTTACACTTACTTTTTATGTTAGGTAGACAGTATAGTTGCATATGTGTTGTGTGTACAATTTTAGAAATTTTTATTGGAGATTTCAAAATGCTTTGCCATCCATACAAAGAATTTCACTTACATTTGAAGCGGCCCCATTTTCGCTT
The DNA here is from genome assembly GCA_018231305.1 of Noctuana lactifera. Taxonomy (NCBI): domain Eukaryota; kingdom Metazoa; phylum Arthropoda; class Insecta; order Lepidoptera; family Hesperiidae; genus Noctuana; species Noctuana lactifera. The sequence goes on from DWAV01000693.1 coordinate 11,195, forward strand.
AGTGAAAAGAATGCGTTCTCTCCAAAAGGCTTATGAACAGTACTGCGCTAAAAGTATTCATTCAAAGTGTGTATTCATATGTGTAGTCAATCATTCTTTTTTATTTTTTAACACCCTTGTAACTTAGACTTTGGACTTGTTGTGTTTTGACTTCGTCTTGAGAAGGACTCTACCTATGTATGAACTATAGTCCTATATCCATGTATGACCAGATGACATCATGATGGTTAGATGTGCACAGGAACTCTTTGACACAACGCAAAATCTGTGCTAATTACATTTGTTGTGTCTATTAAAGTGTGCTATAATTATTCTGTACACAGGTAGGTGTTATTGGAAGGACCGGTGCTGGAAAATCCTCATTGATATCTGCATTGTTCCGGTTATCCAAAGTCGATGGTAGTATAAAAATAGACGAAATCGATACTAGCGGCGTAGCTAAGATGGTGAGTGTGTTAACATTACTACATACACAAACATATTGTTACTATTACTATTATTACTATACTATTGTATCAGTGTCGATAGGAAAAACATTTTATCGTGAAAAGGTTAATTAATTAATACATACCTAGTATGAACTTCTTCTAAATTATTTTTATTGATTAATATCGGATTTTTTTACATACCTACGTCCGATACGTATAGTAAGATATTGTCAATATACTTTTTTAAAAGTCTATTAATAAATATGCAAATAACACTTATCTATTCCAATATGCTACTTTTACAAATCAGTTTTAAAATATGTTTTAAAAAGTATGCCTAAAAGTTAGAAAATAATTCTTATTCATAAAATATTTTCAGCAACTACGATCAAAGATATCAATAATTCCACAAGAACCTGTATTGTTCTCGGCAACATTGCGGTACAACTTGGATCCTTTCAGCGTATATTCGGACGATGATATTTGGAGAGCCTTGGAGCAGGTGAAATATATTATCAGATATTTTTATAATCAAATTGATTATGTATGATAATGTCTCAACATTATCATACTTAATCAAATTGACTTGTGATTCATCACATATTATATATGGCTTCATGAGTTATCAAAAACATTTCGCAAGAGTTTACTTATATTGGTCAATTACAATATTTTCTGAGGATAATGCTAAAATATCTATTCGTTACGACCTTTAATTTTATTTTATCTGATTCACCTCATATTATGTGTCGTTTATTTATCTATTATGGAACTATAGCGAATACATGATTGTAGAATAATTCTAATGTCGTAGGTGGAGTTGAAGGAAGCAATACCAGCACTTGACTTCAGCGTTTCCGAAGGTGGTTCCAACTTCTCTGTTGGACAGCGTCAGCTAGTTTGCTTAGCGAGAGCAATTCTGCGCTCTAACAAGATACTTGTTATGGACGAAGCCACTGCCAATGTGGACCCGCAGTAAGTTTTTCTGTTTTTAATCAATTAAACTTCAGTGAACAAACCAGATCAGTCGATAAAAGGTTAGTAAGGAAATTATTTAGTTACTGCTATTTAACCCGAATTCCTATGAGATCAATTTAACTTGATTGCAATATGTTTTACTTATTTGATTCGGTTAGTTTTTAAACATATGCATAGATAGGCAAAACAAAATGCATAAGTTATTAAACATTATCATTGTTTATTAGGTTCAAAGTCCATTAGATAATTAAAAAGCTATTATTAATAAGTTTATTTGGAGTATGTCATTAATACACAAGTATAAATCGATTTAAACGATAAGCCACTACGGTGTACCAATTACTGGGTTTATTGGACCGGCACAAATGTTGCCAATCATCGCGATAAGTTATTTCAATATTTTTCCACATTAATCACTGGTAGAAGTGTTTTAGTGCGCATTACCTTATAGTAACATTATTAAAAGATCAGTACGGTAGACGACTGACAGTCAGACTGATCGTGTAGTCAGACTCTGACTATGCTAAAAGCTAAAAGCTAAAAATTTACTAACACTATCATTGTACTAGTTGCTAATCGTTACCATTGCCATTAATTCCAGAACCGACGCATTAATCCAGCAGACGATACGGAAGCAGTTTGTGGATTGCACTGTGATCACTATCGCCCATCGTTTGAATACTATCATGGATTCTGACCGCGTACTAGTCATGGATAAGGGGATGGCCGTTGAGTTTGACTATCCCTACAAGTTACTATCTGATCCGAACAGTATCCTTAGCTTTATGGTCAAAGAAACAGGAGACAAAATGGGCAAAGTACTGTTGGAAATGGCTAAAACGAAATACATCAGTGAACATCCCAATGATACAAAAAAAATGGAATAGATATAAAATTAGGCAAAATTTGTATTACTAGGCCAAAAATCTATCTGTTTATTTGATACTTAAAATGTAGACATAACATTTGAACTGCCACAATAATGTAATGTACGCATGATTATTTTTGTTTGCTCATATTCATTGGTTCGTATGAATATTAAGTATGAAATTATGTCTGGTTTAAATATAACCAGCATTTAAAGCCTATTCTAAAGGATCATTACAGCTGCAAACTTTCATTATACCAAATAAATTGCGATTACATTATATTATAACAAAGCTTTTATGTATTAAAAAATATATTATATTATATATTTTTTTATTATTTTTAAGTATGTTAACTATTATTTTGTAAATAATCGAAATCAGTGCTATAGCTTAATTTAATAAACTTGTAATTAATAAGATAAAATGTTTCATTTCCATGTTCATACAATGCTTTCTATTGCTAGTCTAGTTTACTATAATAGAATTATAGTATTTTGTTTGCCCATCATCGTTGCTTTTATATTTTATTTTTAAATCCACAAAGGTCCCTCTAATGTCATTCTAGCTATACGTAAGCTATATTTTCTTTCGATAGCTAATCGTGTCCGTCAGAATAGCCGGTCACTTCCCATCATTACCTATATTTAACATCGGAATAATTACTAAAAGTAGCTACCTAGTTGCTTCTAGTTGCTACTAATCTTTAGATAATTGCTACCTTTGATTTAAAAAAAATATACTTTTAAGGTGATCGGCCCTTCTGACATCACCAACCCAGTTAGAACAATCTGCGCACGTGAATTGTCTTTTTAAGCTTATAGGAATAAAATAAATATGACATGATAAAAGAATATTATATAAATAATTCTGACGGACACAGCTAATCCAACAGCTAATCTCAATGATGTCTCAATATTTTCCAAAGATAAAGCAAATTTTTACTTATTTATCATTATCTATTATATTTTTATTGCCTTAGATTTGACTTTCAATTTTCAATTTTCATATTTTCACCTAAAGTCAACCTCCAAAATGAAAATTGAAATGAAATATAAAAAAAATCAATACAGTACACAGTAACCAGTTGTTCAATGGCCTCTAAAAGAATTAAAAACTTTAATTCTTATAATCTTTCACTAATATATTGAATAGCCAAGCTTCAATATGGGTTGTTGTGATGGAAGCGATTGCTGTGATGGTTGCGAATCTGCATCAGTTCTGGAGACTCTCCGGGAGATGCTCAAGAATCCTCACGTATTTTATGTAACTGCAATGCTGGTTATGCTCATCCTATACCTATCCTGGTCTCTTTACAGGTGCCAAGTGTGCAATAACTACTGAATTACAAGAGAAGTGATAGAACCATAAAACAAGTAAATATATTTTATTACCGATCAAATAGGAGAAGGTTCTATGTTTGTCTGTATGTATTTTTTTTCCTTTTTTCCAATATCTCTGTCGTTTGTAAACCGACTTTGGTTTACACGTACTCGTAAGTAATTCAGCAAATTCGTAAAATTTAGTAGAGAGCTCTACGGATTTTGTGGACGGTTAATAATTGAAGGTACCTACTTACTTGTAAGGTAGCTTTTTTCACACGATGAGTGCCGCATCATAAGCTTTATACCCTATTGATAGACATAATATTTGCTATTATCACATTCAAAAACACGATTAACATTTACAATTTATTAAAAGCTACATTTAGTTTTTAATTTAAATATATAAATTTTAAAACAAATTTTGAGTTCATATAAAGTCTTAAATATGATTCTTGGTATTAATGTATTCTTTAAAAGTTAGGAGATTCTATTTATCGGCAATCCTAAATTCGCCCTAACGCCACCCTGTCCATGGCCATCGAAGCGCCAAAAAAGCGTTAAATAAATGTCATTAAATGTAACACGTCAATAATATTATAATTATGTCAAATCCCTTATCATCTAACAGCTATCCGCTATGTTATCCGTAGATATCAAACAAAGTATTAGATATAAATCAAATCAATAATGATTTTCAGGTAAAATTGCGACATTCAAATGATGAGTTGCTGCTCAGAATGTTCAGACGATTCGTGGCGAGTCTTACTAACAGATCGTAATATCCAGGGATTTTTATTAGGATTGGTTATTATTGCGCTTTTTATAGGGTATCGCCTATTTCGATGTCATCATCCAAGAAGAAGACTTCTCTGCAGCATCTAAACCTTAAAACCTAGCGATTTAAATATCCATTATCAAGGTATGATATATTGCAGTTCATTAATATTGGAAACGTCTAGTCGGTCGCTAAACGGATATGACTATAAACTATTAACACGTTTAAATTTAAAAAAATTATTTGATTAAAAAATACGGCAATTTATTTATTTACACCTTTCTCTTTCATCTCATCATTTGAACAGCTCAATGTTAATTACACTCGATTTAGAAATGAATGAATACTTATGTACATACATTGTGGCAATTATAATACATTGAGTATATTCTTTACATCATGCTCCCGGTTTGATTCAATCATGTGACATTTTCTTTTAGATTGCTTTGGTAGTAAGCGTCTCTTGCAACCTGGAAAAGCTGTGCGCTGCTCTTCTCACCCGTTTCTCGAACTAGAGATGAAAACTGGCTATTTGGATCTGATAGCAGTATAAAAGGGTGATCGAATTCCATAACCTGGCCGCTCCCCATAACGATGACCCGATCTGAATCCATAATCGTGTTGAGGCGATGAGCGATCGTTAAAACTGTACAAGATGCAAATTGTCGTCGGATTGTTTGCTGAATGAAATTATCCGTCCTGAAAAATATTGGATTGAAATTGAATAAATTGTATTAAAAACAACTTGATTCTCTGTATGTAAAATAACCGTAGATACGTACTGTGGGTCCACATTCGCTGTAGCCTCATCCATTATCAGTACTTTGTTTGATCTCAGAATGGCTCGGGCCAAACACATTAGTTGTCTTTGTCCAACAGAAAAATTGGAACCACCTTCAGTAACTTTGTAGTCTAACGAAGAGATAGCAGATTTCATATCAACCTAAAAAAATGGATAACGTGTAATGGCAATAGTATTTCAACAAATAAAATACATATAAGTAGCAATCCTTACACGTGATTGTAAATTGTTAATTGCTCACCTGTTCAAGAGCTCTCCAAAGATCATCGTCACTGTACACATCAAAAGGGTCTAAGTTATATCTGATTGTGGCAGAAAACAGGATTGGTTCTTGGGGTATAATCGAAATTTTTGATCTCAAGCCCTGTAAAAGAACTTGCATAGTTACCAACCACCACGACTATGGTTCTTTTTATTTGAATTTCATTAAGAATTTGTTTATTATCTTAAAAATGAATCATTAGATGTGTTGCTAATAGCTCAAGAACGGCTGAACCGATTTAGCATATGTGCCTGATGATACAAGACTGATTCTTATGGAATGAAATATTTCAAAAATTGGCCGGTATGTTGCAAAATAAGTTATTCTGACCCTCAGATAAATACATACATATATACAGATATAAGCTGGAGCATAGTAAAGCGAATAGCACATAATATTTACCTGTCTCGCAACAAGAGATATATCAATGCCATCTATCGAAATGGTGCCTTCAGTATATGCGAATCTGAATAAAGCCGATATGAGCGATGACTTGCCGGCGCCGGTCCGCCCCACTATGCCCACCTTCCAGCCACTCTCGATATTTATATTTAAATTTTTCAACACCGGCGCTTCATCAATCGCATACTTCAAATTGACATTTTGAAACATTATTCTCCCTTGTGATGGCCATGTTGGTGATACATCAATTTCTGCAATTAACATATATGGCATTCATTTATTATGAGCTTTTACTCGTACCTACATAACGGAATAGAAATCTTGCTCTTTTTATGACAACAAAAATTTGAAATGTTGAAAGGTTGATTATGCCTATGGCAA